>JAECXH010000023.1:0-80042 GCA_018152175.1 Drosophila jambulina | reverse complement strand
TGTTCAGTTTGCTGCTTGTCCCAATGTGCGGGAGAGCGGCGATCAGCTGATCGCTCGCTCGTTTGTGGACAGTGCATACGACGGGGAGATGGAGAACGGAGGAGAGACAAAATAAGTCTGAATTTGCACACGACGATGAACGCCCACCGCCGGTCTAACAATCTATTTTTTTGTACACACACACGCATGCAAATAACTCAATTTGAAGTAAAGCAGTGAATATTTATAAAGATTAAACCTATTCAACTGTGTTTATTTACTCTTGCCGGGGAGCCCTTCTTACAATGACCTCTTGTGAGCAATATACAAGGGGACACAATTAAACATGGTGGCCCATGAGGGGAACCAGCAAGTGTAAAGTTTGAATTCGAAAAGTTTTTGTGTGTAAATACATAGATTGTGTTAGATCGCGGCAGCGTCAGGTTTGCAATTCGACTCGGCAAATTGCCTGAAATTTTGGCTGCGGTATATAAACGCAGCAACGACTGTTTTTGAAGTCAGCGACTCTTCTTCTTCTTCGCCTATTCCCGGTTTGGCGAAAGACGGGAAAGGAAGACGGCGATACATAGGCGCCGCAGCTGCAGGTCGAAAAACTTTGTGACGTTCGCTTCTATTTTTTTGGGCGTTCTTCTTCTTCGCCTATTCCCGGCTTGGCGAAACACGGAGAAGGAAGACGGCGATACATAGACGCCGCAGCTGCATTTCGCGGGACTTTGCGACGCTTTCTTCTGTTGCTTTTGGCGGCTTCTTGTGAGTAGATCTGGTGCACAAACGGAGTAAGTGGCCAAGTTGTGTGCGGGACAAGAACTTAACGAATTTTTCTTATTACATGATTTTTTGGGGTGGTGAGTTCCGCTAAGTTCGGTTGGTTTTTTTGTACACTCGTCATCATGAAATCGGATTCAGAGGCTCCGACGTTGGAGCAATTGGTAAATGTGCAGGCAAATCGGTACCAGTCCCTCAAATCGACGTTGCAGAATTTTAAAAAGGATTCGCAGTCCAGGAAAACGAGGATTTATTTAAAGAAGCGTCTAGAGCAAGTGGAAGAGCTGCGGAACGCGTTTCGGGACACGGATTCCGTGATCATTAACCTAGAAGGGTTTGCTGGATCGAACTATGCCGCGAAGAATTTCCAGTCGGAATTCGAGGAGCGCTATATGGATGCCTATTGCGCCATCGCAGAGGAGTTGGAGAAACTGCCACCCGAGAATCCTCCGCCGCCGCGTGGACTGGCAAGGCTACTTTGACGCCTTCACAAGCCTAATAAACAATAACATGAATCTGAGCAATGTGCAACGGTTGCACTTTCTCAAAGAGTCGTTGCCAGGAGGGCGCGATAATGACATCCGGCAGATGCAGCTCACGGAGGCAAACTACGCCGTGGCTTGGGGACTGATAATTAAAAGGTACAACAATCCTCGTCTCGTTTATTCGCACCACATGAACGCTATCTACGCGTTGCCAAGGCTGCAAAAAGGAAAACACGGAGTCAATACGGTCGATGTTAAGCACGGTCAATGTTTGCCTGGCTGCATTCCGCCGCGTTCAAGCCTTGGACGGGGAATCGCAGCACTGGTTGGCGCATTACATAGCATCGAGGTTGCCCAAGGAGACTCACAACGCTTGGGAACACCATCAAGGAAGCGGTGCCACCGTTCCAACCTATAAGGATTTAGAAAGCTTTTTGAATGATCGGCTGGTCATAATGGATGCGATCGAAAACCGAAGTTCGTCGTACGACTCAATTATGGACCAGGATCTACCGACCTGAGCAAACGAGTGCGAGTGCATAATGCACAGGAGCGCTCAAGACGCCCGGATAGCGCCTGTTACCACTGCGGCGGCGACCATATCCTGCGTCGTTGCGCAACCTTTCTGGCCTTGGACTGTTATAGGAGAAAGGATATAGTGAGCAGGGCAAAATTATGTATTAATTGCCTGAGCAAATCGCATGCGCTGTCACGATGCACCAGCAATAAGAGCTGCCAAGTTTGTGGGCAGCGCCATCACACGCTGTTGCATTTCCCAGTATTGGCTAATAATCCATCGTCGAATAGCGCACAGCCGCATCTGATGCGGCCTTCAGCGCCGCCTTTTAGTGCCAGGGAGAACGAATCTCAGCACAGCCTGCAGGCGACAGAGGACCCAAATCCGAGCGCATCTTACAGATGCCATTCAGCAACTTCATTGAATGTCCTTTCGAGGAATGTGCTTCTCGCCACTGCTCGTATCGCCGTACGGAATCCGGCCAACGGCCTACAAGCAGTCATAAATGCTCTCATCAATCAAGGATCTGAGGCAACCATCGTTTCGGAACACGTCGTTCAGTCTCTGCATCTGAAGCGGTCAGCCACCCGAGCGTCCATTTTTGGGGTGGGTCCCGGGGGCGGTCGTCGTTGCAAGTACACAGTAAATCAGCTCAGGCTCAGAATACGCACTTCGGATGGATCCTCTCTGGACGTGCTGAAGGAGTGAGGGAATCAACCCAGTTGCGCTGTCATCGAGTGCTCTTGGACACTGAGGCATTACTGAAGCGCTTCTGTGATGTCGAGTCGGTTCCAGATCGCCCTACAGCAACAGACGAGGACCTCTGGTGGGAGTCCTTTTTCAGAAGACCCTCGTGCGTCGTTCGGATGGCCGCTACGTAGTGCGGTTGCCCTTTAAAACCTATCGAGATCCAGCCATGGTCCTGGGAAGATCGCATCAAATGGCACTGAATCGGTTCCTGCAGTTGGAAAGACGTCTGTCTAGCAGCCCAGAACGGTGGAGCAAATATGTGGAGGAGATCGAGGAATACTTCGCGCTTGAGCAAATAGCGCCGGCGGTTGGCAGTGAAAGCAGTTTAGTACGGGATACTTCCACGAATAGGCACGTAGCATCCTGTGTGCTTCCGCATCACGCGGATGGATCGATCAAGGTCTATGCTTTGTCAAACTAACTTTCGGAACGGCTTCTGCACCCTTCACGGCCATCAGGGTCATTCAACAGTTAGCGAAGGATGAGCGGCGTTCATTTCCTAAGGCGGAAGAAGTGTTGATGGACGAGATCTATGTGGACGACATTCTGTCCGGAGGGCATACGATTGAAGAGACGCAGGATAAACGGGCACAGGTAGAGGGTGCAATAAAATCCACTTGCATGGAGTTGCGAAAATGGTCCAGCAACGAAGCGAGTATTGTCCGCTCGATTCCGATAGAGCATCAGTGCAGTCGGACACCTTTAAACTGAGACACTACGGATCGTATCAAGGCGCTAGGAATGTATTGGCTCCCAAATAAGGACTGCTTCAAGTTTCAGGTCAATTTTGAGATATCAGCCAGTTGCACCAAAAGGACGATCCTGTCAACTACAGCGAGGCTCTTCGACCCGCTGGGTCTCATCGCGCCAGTCATCATCTCGGGAAAGTTAATTTTGAAGGAGGTAACCATGGCCAAGAAAACGCATGTCGACGGCACTCGGACGGCCCTGGATTGGGGCGACGAGGTTCCTAATGCTCTTGCGGAACGGTGGCAAGCATTTCGGGACAGCTTGCTAAGGATCGACGATATCAGCATACAGCGGTGGATTCATTATTCTCCGGGGTCCATAGTTTCAGCTCAGCTTCACGCGTTCTGTGACGGGTCTTCCACATCATATGCAGCTACGACCTATCTAAGGCTCGAACATGAGGGCGGAACGTGCTACACCTCGCTGTTGACCGCCAAATCAAAGGACGGAGCTGAGTGGTGCGGTACTGGCGGTCAAATTGGTCAAATGGCTGTCCACGGCTAAGTGGCTAAAGGACCTTCCAATCCAGACCTTTTATTGGACGGATGCTACAATCCTTCTGCACTGGCTGCACGGTGAAGTCAACAGATGGAAGACTTTCGTCGCTAACAGGGTTGCCTTCATTCTAGATCACTCCTCACCATCTCAGTGGAGGCATGTCGGAACTAGCGAGAATTCAGCGAACTGTGCGACAAGAGGGATGGCTCTGAGTGACCTAAAGGACTTCGACTTGTGGTGGCGAGGCCCGGAGTGGCTTACACGCAGTCAAAGTGATTGGCCTCTGACGGAGATTGGGCAGGTCGACATGAATGATGCGGCGCTAGAGGCAAAGGAGGATAAAGTTCGCTTTCACCACGCTGTCCCAATGTCATCACTTCTGGAACGATTTTCCAGTTTTAGCCAGGTGGTACGAGTTATAGCATATATATTTCGGTTCAAAACCAATGCTATCCGGAAAACAAAGAGGTGCACTGGTCCTCTAAGCATTCAGGAGATGGACTATGCTCTTTTCGCGATCGTGCGCATCGTTCAAAGGGAGTCTTTCTCGTCCGAGCTGACCGCGGTAAGGAATAACAAAAGACTGCCTCCCAGAAGTAAGCTCTTGAGCTTATCACCGATCTTGGTAGAAGGCATCTTGCGAGTAAGGGGACGATTGCGCCATTCAGGGTTGTCACACGAGCGTCGGCATCCAATCATCCTCCCAAGTTCTCATCATTTTACGCAGCTAGTAATCCGGTACTCGCACGTTGTGACTCTGCACGGAGGTGCGCAGCTGACTTTGGCACACACTCGCCAGCGGTTTTGGATTCTTACAGGAAGACGAGCCGTTCAAGCAGTTGTACGGAAATGTGTGAGGTGTTTTCGGACCAGACCAATCGCTTCGACACAGCTCATGGGAGACCTGCCGCTTCATCGAGTGAACCCCCTAGCAGACCGTTCCTGGAACCTGGAGTGGACTACACAGGCGCTAAAGAGCTGAAGGCAGCACGCTTGCGAGGGACGAACTTTTACAAAGGATACATTGCCGTTTTCATTTGTCTTGCAACAAAGGCAGTGCACTTAGAAGCGGTGACAGGCCTCACCACAGAGCATTTTCTGTTAGCTTTGGACAGATTTACCAGTCGGCGAGGAATGGTTCAACATCTCTACAGCGACAACGGAATCAACTTTGTGGGCGCGGACAATTTAATGAAGGCGTTCTACGGCAGGCTCAAGGAGGATTACGAGAAGCTCATAGCTCCCAAGCTCGCTTCGCAACGGACCACATGGCACTTCAATCCTCCTCAGTCACCCAATTTTGGCGGTCTGTGGGAGGCTAATGTGAAGTCGGTGAAACATCACCTCAAGAGAGTCATTGCAGATCGGCGTCTCACCTATGAGGAGCTGTCAACGGTGCTCATAAGCATAGAAGCATGCCTCAACTCACGGCCGCTTTGCCCTCTCACAGCTGATGCAGACGATCTAGAGGTGCTCACGCCGGCTCATTTTTTAATTGCGCCTCCGGAATATCGACCACAGTCCCGGTCCTTCGTGGAGCAATTTCTCATTCATCAGACAATGATACGGCATTTCTGGAAGGCCTGGAGTCGAGATTGGCTAGCCCATCTGCAGCAAAGACCCAAGTGGTGCCAGGAGGCAGAAGGTTTTCATCTCAACGACCTTGTCATCATCAAGGATGACCGATTTCCGCCGTCACAATGGTTGCTAGGACGTGTCGTCGAGTTGCACCCAGGGACAGATGCGTTAGTCCGAGTAGTAACGCTTAAAACCAAACAGGGTCATTTAAAACGGTCAGTGTCGAAACTGTGTCCGCTTCCAATCCGTTCTTAAGCGCTCTCACTTACACACCTCAATCATAACAAATTATTTCTTGCGCACACTTCTTGCATCATTTCTCCAAGCCAGATTCTACCCCACCTGCCAGGATGGACCGGACAAGCGAGATTTTCATGCTACGTTTAGCATTGGCGGGCGGCATGTTCAGTTTGCTGCTTGTCCCAATGTGCGGGAGAGCGGCGATCAGCTGATCGCTCGCTCGTTTCTGGACAGTGCATACGACGAGGAGATGGAGAACGGAGGAGAGGCAAAATAAGTCTGAATTTGCACACGACGATGAACACCCGCCGCCGGTCTAACAATCTATTTTTTTGTACACACACACGCATGCAAATAACCCAATTTAAAGTAAAGCAGTGAATATTTATAAAGATTAATCCTATTCAACTGTGTTTATTTACTCTTGCCGGGGAGCCCTTCTTACAATGACCTCTTGTGAGCAATATACAAGGGGACACAATTAAACACAATTATACAAGGGGACAATTTTCAAAAAATCTCCGAGAAGTATTTTCATTGTTTGTGTTTCCATATCCGGGTTTTGAGCAGTCCACTTTGAGTCTAAGTTGCTTTGAAAATGCTTCCTGTATACGAGATTTTCTCAATTTTTCCATTTCCTTCTTTGTCAAATTGTTATTCTGCATTTCTTTTAAAATTAAGTTTCATTTCAACTGTTCCCTTTAAATACCTTAGAACCCTTTTTAAGCACTGCCATAAATCGGAATTATTTTTACTACTATATCTACTTAAGATATTTACTGCAGTGGTTAAGTCTGGACGTGTACATAGCATTATGTACATCAAACATCCTATGAGATTACGACATGGAGCATTGCAGATTTCATCAGAATTAAGTAATTCATAATTTTGTTTGCTTGGTAAGGGAGTACTGACTGTATTGCAATTTTCCATGTTAAATTTATTTAAAATTCTTTTGACATATGCAGCTTGGCTCAAGTATATTTTATCTTCATACATTTCTATTCTAATACCAATAAAATGTTTTATTTCTTTTAAGTCAGTCATTCTAAACTTTTCCATTAAATTCTCTTTGAATTTATTCATTGTTATCATATTCCCCGTAGCTATGACCACATCATCAACATACAATAGCACATAAATATTTTCTTTGATATCACCTTTATCAAGGATATATATACAGCGATCTACAGAAGAGTTTTTAAACTCACAGTCTTTCAATGCTTGCTCAAACACTTCAAACCAGCATCTGGCGGCTTGTTTGAGTCCCTAAATTGCCTTATTTAATTTACATACATTGTCACCTTTGCAATCTATACCTTGAGGAAGTCTCATATATATTTCCTCTTTTAACGTGCCATTTAAGAAAGCAGTTTTTACATCCATTTGATGGACTTTTAAGTTATATTGTACTGCCAACGATAATATAAATCGAAAACTGGAAATTCTAGCTACAGGAGCCAAAGTCTCTTCATAATCGACTTGGTATTTTTGAGTAAATCCCCGTGCAACCAATCTAGCTTTATATCTAGTAGGACTTCCTAGCTCGTTATATTTAACGGAAAATACCCATTTGCTATCTAATATTTTTTTTATGTTTACTACTTCCTGTGATTGTCCAGGTATTATTTAGTTCATGGGCACTTATTCATTCATTCAGAAAATCTTCATTCGTTTCCTTACTATCATTCAGGATTTGTGTGTTGTCGCATTCCTTACTATCATTCGGGAACTTTTGTTTCATTAATTTCCTTACTATCATTCGTGAACTTTGTTTCATTAATTTCCTTACTATCATTCGGGAACTTTGTTTCATTAATTTCCTTACTATAATTCGGGAACTTTGTTTCATTAATTTCCTTACTATCATTCGGGAACTTTGTTTCATTAATTTCCTTACTATCATTCGGGAACTTTTTATTTGTACTTTCCTTACTATCTTTCAGAAATGCTGTTTCAAATTTAACAGCTCTAGAATTAACCATATTGGTTTCATCGACAACTACATCTCTTGCAACAAGATTTTTTCATTAACAGCATCCCACAGATTAAAACCATTCGCTTCGTAACCCACTAAAATAGCTTTATATGATTTATCATCAAACTTTCCTTTTTTGATTTTATTGTGCACATACACAGTTGCACCAAACACTCTCAAATGTTTAAAATCAGGTTTTTTATTGTGCCACATCTCATAAGGAGTCTTCATGCTATTCACAATTGCTCTACTTGGAATACGGTTAATTAAGTAAGTTGCAGTTAGCACCGCTTTACCCCAAAAACTTTTATCAAGTTGTGCACCACTTACCATGGCACGAGCTTTTTCTGTAATCGTTCTAATCATTCTTTCAGAAACACCATTTAACTGTGGTGTGTGTGGCACTGTTAAGTGATAAGTTATCCCTTTTTCAACACAAAATCTGCGCATCTCATTTGAGAGATATTCTCTCCCATTGTCAATGTACAAATTAACAATTTTTAAATAAAAATGAGATTCACATTTTGCTACAAAGTCTTGAAACATATTAAATACGTCAGATTTGTGTTTTATTAAGTAAGTTACACAATAGTGTGTAAATTGATCAACAAATACCACGAAGTAATTTTTGTCATTTATAGTAACTGGAGTAATTGGTCCACAAACATCAGAGTGCACAACAAATAGGGGTCTTTCAATATGACTTTTATCTTTAAATTGCTTAAACGGTAACCTTGCTTGTTTTCCATTTAGGCATGATTCGCAAATTTTATTTGATATCTCTAAATTACTTAAAAGATTGTTATCACTAAACATATTATTTCGTTTTATTTCATTTATAGTAACTGGAGTAATTGGTCCACAAACATCTGAGTGCACAACAAATAGGGGTCTTTTAATATGACTTTTATCTTTAAATTGCTTAAACGGTAACCTTGCTTGTTTTCCATTTAGACATGATTCGCAAATTTTATTTGATATCTCTAAATTACTTAAAAGATTGTTATCACTAAACATATTATTTCGTTTTATTTCTAATAACTTGCCATTGCTTATATGACCAAGCCTCTCATGCCATAATCGATGTTTAGTTCAGCGGCCTATGGTTCGCCGCTGCCCGCTGAGCGGGCGGAGCTTTCGCTCGCCCTCGTTAATGCTCTCGCGCTCTCAGGCTTTGCCCCTCTCTCTCTCCGACCACCATGGTCGGCCGCTGCCGATCTCACCCGCTCACGGCAGCCAGCTTCCCTGGCCTCAGTCTGTACTTAGTTTTTAGTTACATGCATGAAGCCGAAATAAATGATTGTTCCTCCACGACGCCCCCGACTTTTTTTCAATTGGATTTACTTTTTTCTTCGTCTGCGTCGTTGGGCCAACTCTCCTCTTCACGGACTTATTTTTTATAACGGAAGGATCGCCCCCGACTTAACAATCGAAAATAATTTTTATGTTTCGCATCTATATTATATGCTTGAAACTGAACAACGGGAATATTGTTGAACATACCTGAATTCTTGACCACCGTCAATCCATTCTTGGAAATGGTTACACCATTCTTGTCAAATTTAATTGACATTCCTGCCTCTTGCAGGCGCTTCACGGATATCAAGTTCCCAGCAGCCTGCTCGGAATACAGCACATCCTCCAGAGTTATTTCGTGGTCATTGCGCAAACGCACAATGCCACGCTTAGATGCGTAAATATATTCGCCTTGCTTGGCCACAGCGATCTTCAGCGGCGGCACCAATTCCACACTGTCGACGTACATCGACTCATCATTTATGAGATGATCACTTGCACTAGAATCAAGAATAAATCCACATTCATCTACCGGGGAATTTTCTTGTACCTTTACCATGAATGCGATGCCTTGTGATGTTGCGGTTTTAGCTTATTTATCGTAAGTTTTATTTCGTTCATTTTGTATTCTTTTATAATGATAGCAATCTTTTTTAATGTGGCCCTCTTTGTCACAGTGGTGACATCTGACTCTGTGCTTAGAATTTTTCTTAAATGTTTTCTTTGGGTTAGCTATGCGATTCTTAAATGAATTGTTTTTATAGCTGTAGTTTTTATTTTGCACAATCGTATTTAAAACTTTCCTGCTAGTGTCATTACTCTCATTTTTGATTTTAATTTCCTGATCTAGCAATCTATTCTTCACAAAAGCTAGTGTTAAATTATCCTCTGATAATGTCTCTATTGCTGTGATGACACCATCGTAAGCCGAAGGCAATGTAATTAACAAATGAGAAACTTTATCCATCTCTTCTATTCTTGCGCCTGCAGCCAACAACTCACTTATTAAATCATCAAAAATAGTGAAATGGGACAATAGGGACATCTCATTTGATAGCTTGAGAGAAAGCAAGCGTTTTCGAACTGCTAATTGCGACGCCAGGCTTTTACGTTCGTATACCATTTTAGCGTGCACACATACAAGTATGCATTTGTACGTACACACACGCAGAACTAAACTCAATAATTTCACAAGAACTTGCACACGAATTTAAAATTTCCAAGAAATTGAATGAAAACTTTGTATAGAAACTTGTTTCATAAATTAATTATATGTTAGGCGTGGACTGGGCCCATAACCTGTTGTAATTCCTATTATCAATTACCAAATAAACACAATAATGATTTTATGATTTTATAGTTTTATATTTTAATTTAACCGCAACACCAGTACCACAACTCAGCTTGACAATAAGAATAAGAAGAAGGAAAATCAGTGTGACCAAAGGAACCGGTTTCATACAAGCCTAAGACCTAAATGCTAAATGATATTTCTGTATCGGAACAGGGGTATTCAAACAAGGAAAGATATTGCCTACCTGGGGCAAAAAGTAATATTGGCGTGTTTTCTCCAAGGAATAATTCATTTTTTCCTTTGGAAGCATAAGTTGCCTCTTCTCAGGTATAAATAAAAAACTCTAAACTTTAAACAAACCTATTTTAAAGGTATGTTTTGTCAATCAATACAGAACATAAAATTCAGTGTAACAAATAAAGGCTTCAAATCAGTTGCGCCCTACAGTTGGTATATTTGTAGGTAAGCGCATACTTTTTTTTTTGTGTTTTGGTATATTTTACCCTGAGTTGCTTCGGGTTTTTACTTCGCAATGCCAGAGTCGCAGCTGGACGCAGCCGATCTAAACGGATTCTGATTCAGGAAAGATACGCGTAGTGCGTAGTCATAGTGTAGTTGCCGGGCAGCATCAGATGTTATAGACTACTTTAGCCAGAAAAGGTGAAAATAATGGACACCTGGCAGGTAGCGAATTACCTGTACAAGCCCACAAAAAATTACCTTTTTTTAATTTAGGTAAGAGTTAATGAATGTCATTTTAAAAAATGATGACCATTGGCTATGTAATTTTTGCGTAATATAACCTGAATGTCGACTAATTTACCTTTATTTTTTTGTATGACGCATACACGGAAAAACAATTTCGACTGTGAATGCTCATATCTTCCTCAAAAAAATCTGCAAATTTTGGTTACAGATTCGGTAACTTTGGGAAATTCTCTGTCGAATTTGTGTGGTTTAAAACGATTTTGCGATTATGAATTTTCCTATTTTTGCAACGGCTTTTGTCCGAGAGGCGCTACTATGCGTCGTGGGACTTCAGCTTTATTCGGCTGCATACATGCGACTAACTTAGAACTAAAGCTTAACTAAGGCCGAGCTCCCGCCGGCTTTATATCGCTTAAGCGAGAGCGGAGATCGGCAGCGGCCGACCGTGGAGTTCGGTTCCGAACACGAGGGCAGCGGTCCGGAGCGCGGAAGCTGCGAGACGGGACGAGAGCGGCCGCCTTGGTCGAGAAAGGTGCCGAGGAGCGGCGTCGGAGTGCCGCGAAGCGGCGGAAGAGTGCCGAGGAACGGCCAAAGCTTGATGAAACGCCGGGAGCGGGCAAGCATTGATGAGCTCGACCGACAGTGCGCGGAGGCCCGACAGACGGGAGCGCAAGAGCGGTCGAGCTTTCGGAAGCTCGGTGGGCAGAGGGCTTCTAACCTGAACATTCCGCCCCCTTGCAATCACTCGGGTTGCAATGAATCCGTTGATAACAGATGCTGAATCGGGGCGCACTTAGCGTTGAAACATCGAAGTTGATCGGCACAGAGCGTAAGGAAACGTTGATCTTTCCGTAGCTGATGGATTCCGTGCAGACTCGGCAATGGTAGTACTCAGTACCTCGGGTACGTCTGCTTTTCAACTGGTATGCGTTGGGTGAAAGTGGATAAATCTGATTTGGTCTGAATGAAGAAAATATAGAATAAGTGATGGTCAGTAATGTGCGACTTAGGAGTACGGAGGTGCCCGATGCTGCGAATGGGACATATGCACTTGATGTTTGTGCATATGCAGGAACGTATGGTGGTGCTTATTGCACGTCTTGCATCGGTCACCACTGCGGCAGGTTCCCTCGGAATGTTCGTGAGCCAAACAGTTCGAACAGTAGCGGTTGTCAAGAACCGCGCGGAACCTCATCTCTGCATTGAGCCTGAGGAACTGTTGACATTTCCGAAGCGGGTGGATTCCGTTGCAGACTCGACACCGGTAGGAGTGAGTGCTTTTGGAACGCCTGCCTTCAAAGCCAGCCGCACTGCAAGTGGCGAGGCATCTGCCCAACCGACCCTTGGATGTATAGGAAACTCGCGTGGAGAACACAGATACGGTGCGAGCGGTTGTCTTGGACACTGGGCCCGTGAGTACCCACCCGAAAATTGTCTCTTGTGTCTGAGCCCAGAATGTTGCTCTTGGAGCCGACCAGAAGCACAGACGGTGAAATTCACCGCCAGGGTGAAATTCGGAAGCTCCTTCAGGAGATCTCTTGAAATGGGGTATGATGGAAGTTTTCCGACTAGTTGAGG
Organism: Drosophila jambulina; assembly: GCA_018152175.1. Lineage (NCBI taxonomy): Eukaryota > Metazoa > Arthropoda > Insecta > Diptera > Drosophilidae > Drosophila > Drosophila jambulina. The sequence continues at coordinate 67,605 of JAECXH010000023.1, read as the reverse complement.
AAGAACATAAGCATTCGTTTCTAACATCAGCCCGGGTCTGGAGGAAGCGCAAATGGAAAAATTACAAAACTTCGTGGATTGGGCGGCAACTGTTTCATTAAGACCTGAAACTTGGTTCAGAACTGGCTTGAATGGTTGAAGAGTTGCTCAGTAATAAATGTTGCTTCGGAATCAAAATCAATTAGAGCGCAGGATTGGAAGTTGCGACCAAGATGGCAGATATTAATAATCGCTGTGCCGAGCAGGACAGCTCATGATCCTGACGCAAATACACACTTGCAAATTCGAGTGGTCGTCAGAAACTGCTGCGCGTGCCGCAACGGGAGCGGGTCGTGGACTAGAAGGAGCGGAAGGTCTTGAAACGGTAGCGACCGGATCGTCGCGATGCAGAAGAGTATGATGCCGGCCACGGCACGTAAAACAGGAGTGGGGACTAGTGCAGTCCCGCTGTAGGTGGCCTCGGGCAAAACAATTCAAGCAGAGTTGCTTTCTTCTGATGTAGTCGGAACGACCATTTACATTCATCTCGAGGTAGCGGGGACAGAAGCGAACTGAATGGTTTTTCCTGGAGCAGATATCGCACCCCTTTGGGGCTACTCTGGCCTCGAAGGAGTTGAGCCTGCGCAGAGGGGCATTATTTGACGACCTTGGCGGAAGATGCCCAGAACCACTGGGCCTAACGTCGTCAATGGCCTTCAACGTGCGATGGCCCTTTGTTAAAAAAGCGTCCAACTCGTTCCAGGTTGGAATGTCGGATTTGTTGTGTATAGACTGCTCCCACATGGAAAGTGTGGTCTTGGAAGGCTTTGAGGAAATCATATACACAAGGAGACAGTCCCACGTCTTGATTTGCATGGAGGACATTTGTAAGGCTGTCAGGCAACATTGGTTGGTGCCTTGCAGTTCTTTCAAAGCGGATCCGGACTTTGGGGGGACAGCCTGAATGTTGAAGAGAATTTTTAACTGGCTCTTGACCAACAACCGCCGATTCTCGAAGCGGTTAGTGAGGCTGCGCCACGCGGAGATGAACCCTTCATTGGTTAGCGGAGCTTTGGAAACAATGGCATGAGCCTCGAATAGTCAGAATAACAATGACTGTACTTGCTTTCAAGTACTGTCGAGGCGACTGTACTGTAGGTGGATTCGGAAAGAAGGTCGGAGCAGCTTTCATAGCTCTTCACCACCTTGTCCCACAGGACCCGGATTTGGTCTCGATGGTCTTGGCACATGCCAGGGGAAAACCTTTCTGTATCAGGGGACCACGGAGTATGGATATGTGCTTCGAATTGACTAACCCGGTCTGATGTGGCAATAAACTTTTTGAGAGCAATCTCTATCGCAGTTTGACTTCTTGTCAATTCCCGTGGGCATTCTCGGACCCGGACTTTGCAGATCAGCGAGCGACTCGAAGAGACGCCTCGTGCGGAATGTGAATAACACTCACGGCGCGATCTGAGTCGCCAACAAGTTGGTCGTCGCCGAAAAAGGTCGAAGTTAAAAAAAAAGTCGATTGAGATGCGGCTACAGGAGCAGCTAGTCGACCCCAAAATGATCCCTTCCGGAGCGGGGAGAATGCGAAGTGGAAACGCGAACGACGAAATGAGAAGAAAACAAAAATATATGAGCGTCGCGGTTCCCTTGCCAACTATGAAATATGGCGTGAATGGTAAGGCACCACAGAATACAATTCGATAAGAAATAGGAAACTGTGTTGCAGGTGGAGTATGCCTTATGCGAAGTCGAAAGCAGTGGCGTAGGCCGAAGGCTCGTGACTGATGTAGGAGAGGAAAAACAACGATAAGTATTGCGTTTATTATTGTTGGAAACTACAAAAGTTATAATGATATGTATACCAGAGTACCAGAATACGATTACACTAAATATCGAAACTGGTTCTTTTAATAGTTCAAGTTCTTATTTTTTTGTTCGCTCCAAACTAATGAGTTGGTCGTGATCATTCCAGGAGTGCAGTGCGTTAAAAGCAATCTTGAAATATATATAAAAACCAAAGTGTATTTATTGAACCGTGCTTTACTATTCTGGTAATGTATTACAATACATTATATATGACAATACTTTTAGTCATATTTTCCAACAGGTTATGGGCCCAGGCACGGCTGTAACTGTTGCGAAATAAATACATAGAAGCTGCTTGAATTTCATAATATATAAGTACATAGACGCCGCTTGAATTTCACAATACATAGAAGCTGCTTGAATTTCACAATACATAAGTACATAGACGCCGCTTGAATTTCACATCACATAGAAGCTGCTTGAATTTCACAATACATAAGTACATAGACGCCGCTTGAATTTCACAATACATAGAAGCTGCTTGAATTTCACAATACATAAGTACATAGACGCCGCTTGAATTGAATTTCACAACACATAGAAGCCGTTAGAATTTCACAAGAAAACATAATTTCACAATAAGTGATGGTGATGGTGCTTTTATATTCGGAATCGAAGTGCTTTTAAGGTTTGTGGTTATAGAATAAAAAAAAAGAAAGAAAGAAATATGGAAAAGGAAAAACGAAATATTAAGCAATTTGCAGGAGAAAACTATTCTATAAGGAAGTTTCGGGTGAGAAGTATATTAGAGGAAAATGATCTATTAAAAGTTATTGATAATGAAATAAGAGAAGAGTCAGACGAAATAAAAAAGGCCCAAAGAAGTGCGAAAAGTCTTATAATAGAATATTTAAGTGATTCGTTTCTTACGTTCGTAAATAAAGAAGATAGTGCCAAACAAATTTTTGCAAAACTTGGTGCAATATATGAAAGAAAAGTCTAGCTTCCCAACTTTCGTTGCGAAAACAACTACTTAATGTAAGATTAAAAGGTGACACAGCTTTAATTAATCATTTTCATATTTTTGATAATATTGTAACTCAACTTATTCCTTCGGGGGCAAAGCTAGACGAAATGGATAAAGTTTCCCATTTACTAATAACACTTCCATTAACCTACGATGGAGTTATAACGGCCATTGAGACACTTTCTGAAAATAATTTAACCTTAGCTTTCGTAAAAACGCGTCTACTTGACCAAGAAATTAAATTAAAAAGTGTGAATAAAGATACAAGTGCCAAAGTGTTACAGGCTATTAGTAATAAAGAATTTAAAATCAACCAAAACAAATATATTAACAGGAAGGGAAAGAAATTTTTTAAGTCCAACCTTAAGCCAAAGACAAAATGTTTCCATTGTGGAAAACTGGGGCATTTAAAAAGGATTGCTTTTATTTAAAAAGGCAGATAGGGAAAGAAAAGACACTGAAAATAAAGAAAAAGAAAAACAGGCTCAAATAGCAACAACTCAGTCACCAGGAGGGTTCGCGTTTATGATGAGCCAATTTTATGAGTACAAAAACTCAAATGCGGTAGAATTCATATTAGACTCAGGAGCATCAGACCACATAATAAAAGACATAACTTTGTTTTCCGAGTATGAAAGTTTAGTCTCACATTTCACAATTGAAATTGCAAAACGTGGAGAACATATCAGTGCAACTGCTAAAGGAGTAGTCAATCTCAGCAGCTCTGGACGAAAAGTAACGTTGCAAAATGTACTATTTTGTAAGGATATTCCACACAATTTGCTGTCTGTTAAGACGATGCAGGACGCCGGAATGACAATTGAATTCAATCCAAACGGCATAAAAATTACAAAAAACGGTGATTTATTTTATGAAGAAATGTGTGAGTATAATATACCAAAAATTAAATTTAATTTAAACGGTAGAATATACACATCAAGATGTGAAGATTATCGCTTGTGGCATGAGAGGTTAGGCCATATTAGCATGGGAAAATTCTTACAAATTAAAAGAAATGAATTATTTGAAGACGCTAATATTTTATATCAAGTTGAATTAAAAGGAAATTTGCGAGGCTTGTATAAACGGCAAGCAATCTAGCTTAAAATTTCAAAAACATAAAAATAAAGAAAATATCCAAAGGCCGTTGTTTGTAGTCCATTCTGATGTGTGTGGTCCAATAACACCATCAACAATTGATAATAAAAATTATTATGTTGTCTTTATAGATCAATACACACATTACTGTGTGACATATCTAATTACATACAAATCCGATGTATTTTTCTTTTTAAAGATTTTGTTTCGAAAAGCGAAGCCCATTTTAATTTAAAAATAGTAAATCTATATATTGAGAATGGTAGTGAGTACCTCTCCAATGAGATGCGTGAATTTTGTATTGAAAAAGGCATCAGCTATCATTTAACAGTTCCTCACACTCCTCAATTAAATGGTGTTTCAGAACGGATGATTAGAACAATCACCGAAAAGGCACGTTCTATGATTAACAGTGCTAGGCTGAATAAAAACTTTTGGGGTGAAGCTGTATTAACAGCAACTTATTTAATTAATAGATCCCCAAGTAAAGCGTTGAAAAATATTAAGAAAACACCGTATTAAATGTGGCACAACAAAAGCCGAAGTTAAAATACTTAAAAGTATTTGGTTCGACAGTGTATGCACTTAATAAAGATCGCAAACGTAAATTTGATGAGAAATCAATGAAAACTATACTTGTCGGGTATGAACCAAATGGTTATAAATTGTGGAACACAGAGATGAGGAAGTTTATGTTAGCGAGGGATTTTGTGGTGGATGAAGTAAATATGCCTGAGTCAAGGGCTGCACATGAAAAGGACTCGGAAGTTCAACATGAACCAATTAAAAATTCTGAAGTTACAGAAAACGGGGAGTCAGGTTTTCCATTGATGGAAAATAAGGAATCTGATATTTTAAGATCAGAGGATGTACAAGCCATTAAAAATTCCACAAATCCAGAGAATGCTGATCCAGTTATTGAAGCTGGTGATGATTTAAATATTAATGAAATCAGACGCAGTGAAAGAATAAAAGATAAGCCAAAATTGTCATATAGAACTATGGAAAAATGTCTAATGAATACTCAAATATGTTTAAATAATATTCCCAATACCTTTGACGAAATTGAATTTCGTGAAGATAAAGTTTTCTGGAAAGAAGCCATACAATCTGAACTTAACTCTCATTTAGAAAATAATACTTGGTGTATAGTGCAAAAGCCTAAACACAAGAATATAGTAGACTGCAAATGGGTATTTAATATAAAACAAGATGAGAGTGGAAATTTAGTAAAATATAAAGCGGCTAGTAGCGAAAGGCTTAACTCAACAATACATGACAGATTACGACGAGACATTTGCACCAGTTGCACGAATTTCAAGTTTTAGATTTTTATTAGCACTTTCGAATCAATATGATTTATTGGTCCATCATATGGATGTCAAAACTGCTTTTTTGAATGGAACACTAAAAGATGAAATTTACATGACAGTTCCAAAAGGCTTAACCCATGTAAAAGGGGATAAAGTCTGCAAACTTAATAAAGCTATTTATGGTCTCAAACAGGCAGCAAGATGCTGGTTTGAGGTTTTTGAAAATGTGTTAAAGGAAGTCGGATTTAAAAACTTAGGTGTTGACCGTTGTATCTATATTTTAAATAAAGGGGATATTTCCCAAAACATATATATTTTGTTATATGTGGACGATGTATTAATTGCTACCAGCAATCCAGATACAATGTCTAAGTTTAAATCATACCTGAAAAATAAATTTAAAATGACTGACTTACTTGAAATTCGACATTTCATTGGCATAAGAGTTGACAGAAAAGACGGGCAGTTAAATCTCAGTCAATCAGCATACATTAATAATGTTTTAAGAAAATTTAATATGATAGACTGTAATCCGGTTAGCACACCTCTCCCAAGCAAACTAAACTATGAGGCTTTGCAATCTGAAGAGCTATGTAATGCACCGTGTAGAAATTTGATTGGCTGTTTAATGTATATCATGTTGTGTACACGTCCAGACCTGTGTACATCAATAAGCATTTTAAGTCGATATACGAATAACAATAATTAAAAGGAAATTTGCGAGGCTTGTATAAACGGCAAGCAATCTAGCTTAAAATTTCAAAAACATAAAAATAAAGAAAATATCCAAAGGCCGTTGTTTGTAGTCCATTCTGATGTGTGTGGTCCAATAACACCATCAACAATTGATAATAAAAATTATTATGTTGTCTTTATAGATCAATACACACATTACTGTGTGACATATCTAATTACATACAAATCCGATGTATTTTTTGTTTTTAAAGATTTTGTTTCGAAAAGCGAAGCCCATTTTAATTTAAAAATAGTAAATCTATATATTGACAATGGTAGGGAGTACCTTTCCAATGAGATGCGTGAATTTTGTATTGAAAAAGGCATCAGCTATCATTTAACAGTTCCTCACACTCCACAATTAAATGGTGTTTCATAACGGATGATTAGAACAATCACCGAAAAGGCACGTTCTATGATTAACAGTGCTAGGCTGAATAAAAACTTTTGGGGTGAAGCTGTATTAACAGCAACTTATTTAATTAATAGATCCCCAAGTAAAGCGTTGAAAAATATTAAGAAAACACCGTATGAAATGTGGCATAACAAAAAGCCGATGTTAAAATACTTAAAAGTATTTGGTTCGACAGTGTATGCACTTAATAAAGTTCGCAAACGTAAATTTGATGAGAAATCAATGAAAACTATACTTGTCGGGTATGAACCAAATGGTTATAAATTGTGGAACACAGAGTTGAGGAAGTTTATGTTAGCGAGGGATGTTGTGGTGGATGAAGTAAATAGCTTGAGTCAAGGGCAGCACATGAAAAGGACTCGGAAGTTCAACATGAACCAATTAAAAATTCTGAAGTTACAGAAAACGGGGAGTCAGGTTTTCCATTGATGGAAAATAAGGAATCTGATATTTTAAGATCAGAGGATGTACAAGCCATTAAAAATTCCTCAAATCCAGAGAATGCTGATCCAGTTATTGAAGCTGGTGATGATTTAAATATTAATGAAATCAGACGCAGTTAAAGAATAAAAGATAAGCCAAAATTGTCATATAGAACTATGGAAAAATGTCTAATGAATACTCAAATATGTTTAAATAATATTCCCAATACCTTTGACGAAATTGAATTTCGTGAAGATAAAGTTTTCTGGAAAGAAGCCATACAATCTGAACTTAACTCTCATTTAGAAAATAATAATTGGTGTATAGTGCAAAAGCCTAAACACAAGAATATAGTAGACTGCAAATGGGTATTTAATATAAAACAAGATGAGAGTGGAAATTTAGTAAAATATAAAGCGGCTAGTAGCGAAAGGCTTAACTCAACAATACATGACAGATTACGACGAGACATTTGCACCAGTTGCACGAATTTCAAGTTTTAGATTTTTATTAGCACTTTCGAATCAATATGATTTATTGGTCCATCATATGGATGTCAAAACTGCTTTTTTGAATGGAACACTAAAAGATGAAATTTACATGACAGTTCCAAGAGGCTTAACCCATGTAAAAGGGGATAAAGTCTGCAAACTTAATAAAGCTATTTATGGTCTCAAACAGGCAGCAAGATGCTGGTTTGAGATGCTTGAAAATGTGTTAAAGGAAGTCGGATTTAAAAACTTAGGTGTTGACCGTTGTATCTATATCTATATATATAAAAGAAAGTCGTGTTAGTTACACCACTTATAACTCAAGAACGGCAGAACAGATTTGGCTGAAAATTGGTAGGGAGGTAGCTTAGAGCCAGGAGACGGACATAGGATACTTTTTATCCCGTTCGACAACGTTCCCGTGGTACTTATAACTCAAGAACGGCTGAACAGATTTGGATGAAAATTGGTAGGGAGGTAGCTTAGACATAGCTGTCATTTTACGTCATTACGTATGGATGACAATTTGATATTTGTAAGAAATCAATATTAAAACTATTTTTATTAAATAAATAATTAACAAGTGGAATGAAGTGAAGTGAAGTTTAATTAATAATGCCGCGACCAAGAGGATCGAATCTTTCCCGAGAAAGCCGTAATGCAAGAAGAATACAAAATACTGCAAATGAAAGGACTGAAGAAGAACAAGAAATTGCACGTGAACAGCGCCGCAATAGTATGGCTCGACTTCGTGCTTCTCAATCACGAGAGCAAAGTGAAGCAGCCCGTGAAATAGATAATTTGCGACGCAGAACAAGATATTTAGCTGATTTGAATCGAGCTGGGTTTCGATACGATTGCAGCAATGCATTGGGCAAATGGACGTTGTTTGCGAGTATTGTGGTGCATTAAAGTTTTCCGGAGAAACGCCTGGATTATGCTGCGTTAATGGTAAAGTGAAATTGCCAGTGTTGACTCCGCCACATGAGGCATTGTATTCATTGCTTAATGATACATCTGCTGAAGATTTCTCGGAGCAATTGCTGACTATCGGTAATGGTCAAGTACCTGTCGATGAATCGAGCGGATTAATATCATTTCCAAATAATTTCTGTAATTTTGTCTCATCAAAAGACGAACTTATCAACAATGTATTTCCAAATATTATTTCTAACTACAAAAATAATGAATGGTTGAGTGAGCGAGCAATTTTAGCGGCTAAGAATAAAGATGTAGATGACCTGAACTACATAATTCAAAATAAGATCATTGGAACAATGCATTCATTCAAATCTATTGACTGCGTCACAAATGAAGATGAAGCCACCAACTATCCAATTGAATTTTTAAACTCTTTGGACGTGCCTGGATTACCACCGCACAATTTACGCCTAAAGGTTGGCTCCGTAGTAATCATGCTTCGAAACATAAACCAACCAAAACTGTGCAACGGTACGCGTTTGGTGGTTAGTAAATTGATGAACAACGTAATTTACGCTACGATAATGATAGGAAAATTCAAAGGTGAGGAAGTTCTCATTCCGAGGATCCCGATGATCCCAACCGATATGCCGTTTGAATTTAAAAGACTTCAATTTCCAATACGTCTTGCATTTGCCATGACAATCAACAAATCACAAGGCCAATCCTTAAAAGTTTGTGGTTTAAATCTAGAACATTCATGTTTTTCCCATGGTCAATTATACGTGGCATGTTCACGGGTCGGAAGACCATCTGCGTTGTTTGTTTTTGCGCCTGATAATAAAACAAAAAATGTCGTGTATCACAAGGTGCTTAAGTGAAGAGCAACCTATGTACTAAAATACAGAAATAATAATGAATGATTAAAATGTAAAATGCTCATTGTTTCCTCATTATTTCCTACAAATAATATACTTGACAAAACAGTGTTTGCCGGGTCAACTATAATTAATTCGGGCCCAGCAAAGCGGGTCGGGTCTGCTAGTCTATATATAAAAAAGAAAGTCGTGTTAGTTACACCACTTATAACTCAAGAACGGCAGAACAGATTTGGCTGAAAATTGGTAGGGAATAACAAAACGCAAATGACAGCTATGTAATTGACGTAAAATGACAGCTATGTAATGACGTATGGATGACAATTTGATATTTGTAAGAAATCAATTGGATTGAAGTGAAGTGAAGTTTAATTAATAATGCCGCGACCAAGACGATCGAATCCTTCCCGACAAAGCCGTAACTGCAAATGAAAGGACTGAAGAAGAACAAGAAATTGCACGTGAACAGCGCCGCAATAGTATGGCTCGACTTCGTGCTTCTCAATCACGAGAGCAAAGTGAAGCAGCACGTGAAACAGCTCGGTTGGCAATGCAGAATCGTCGAGCGAACAACAGAAGTCAACAAATAGATAATTTGCGACGCAGAACAAGATATTTAGCTGATTTGAATCGAGCTGCGTTTCGATACGAGTGCAGCAATGATTACAGCTTGCATCCTAGCGTTTGCATTGGGCAAATGGACGTTGTTTGCGAGTATTGTTGTGCATTAAAGTTTTCCGGAGAAACGCCTGGATTATGCTGCGTTAATGGTAAAGTGAAATTGCCAGTATTGACTCCGCCACATGAGCCATTGTATTCATTGCTTTGCGGCGAAATACAAGAATCACGCCACTTTCTTGCAAATACTCGAAAATACAATAGTTGTTTCCAAATGACGTCATTTGGAGCAGACATTATCGAAGAAGGAGGTTTTAATCCGACATTTAAGGTATTTATTTTTGTACTTACATAGAATGTAGTTAAAGAATAACTTAGTTTATCTATTGGTATGTATTATACTACTCTCCTACAGAAAAAGTGTTTATAACCCAGTTAATACTGTCTGGTTTTTATTTTGTAGATACAAGGACAGATTCACCATCGAATTGGATCATTACTACCTTTCGAAGATACACAGAATAAATTTTTACAAATATATTTCATGGAAAACATGTCGAAATTATGATAGCGAATAATGTGCGTATCTGACTTGGAGATGCAAACCCATGTAACCTGTGGCACAAATACAAGGATAAAAAGGATAAAAAAATAAAAAAACTGCTTATTTATTGCCATTAGCGGAACAAAGTTGGCCGGGTCAGCTAGTTTTAAATAAAGGGGATATTTCCCAAAACATATATATTTTGTTATATGTGGAGGATGTAATAATTGCTACCAGCAATCCAGATACAATGTCTAAGTTTATATCATACCTGAAAAATAAATTTAAAATGACTGACTTACTTGAAATTCGACATTTCATTGGCATAAAAGTTGACAGAAAAGACGGGCAGTTAAATATCAGTCAATCAGCATACATTAATAATGTTTTAAGAAAATTTAATATGATAGACCAGGGGTGCCCAAACCTTGCTTATGGCAGAGCAACTCACTAATACACATAAATGAAAACACAAATACATTTACGCAAACGTTTTTTTTACTTCAAATTTCTGCACTGAAAAAATTAAAGTAATTTCAAATTTGAAAATTAAACTTCCTTTTATTTATTAACACGTTAAAGCAAACAATACATTGGGGCTCACAAAAGCAATTTTTAGAAAAAAAGAAATTTGTTTCTTCAATATTAAACATCTTGCTTGCAACGCAAAATCCGACTGATTTTTCGCGATGTACATTTTTCAACGATCCAACAACAATTTACATTCGTGCAAGCGAGATAACGGCGAAGCCTATGAAAGTGTTGTTGCCGAGATCGAAGAAGACGCGGAGAATGAAGAGAATTCGCAAAATTGTTAGTGTAGTCTGCTTTGCTTATGGAGTGAGTCGTGGATGTATACGGCGATTGCTTTGCCTATGCCTAGGAGCAGAAACAAAAACAATGCGAGCGGCAAGAGCAATGGGCTGGGCATGACTGTGATAGACTGTAATCCGGTTAGCACACCTCTCCCAAGCAAACTAAACTATGAGGCTTTGCAATCTGAAGAGCTATGTAATGCACCGTGTAGAAATTTGATTGGCTGTTTAATGTATATCATGTTGTGTACACGTCCAGACCTGTGTACATCAATAAGCATTTTAAGTCGATATACGAATAACAATAATAATGAATTATGGCAATGTCTTAAACGAGTATTAAGGTACCTAAAAGGCACTGTTGATATAAAGCTAACATTTATGAAAAAATCAAAATTTAACAATATTCTAGTAGGATATGTAGATTCCGATTGGGCAGGAAACAAAACTGACAGAAGAAGTACAACAGGATATTTATTTAAAATGTTTGAAAATTGTTTAATTTCATGGTGTACCATGAAACAAAAATCTGTTGCTGCTTCGTCCACCGAAGCTGAATACATGGCCTTATTTGAGGGAGTTAGAGAAGCATTATTTTTTAAATCACTAATAAATGAAATAAAACCTGATTTCGAAGGTCCAATAATTATATATGAAGACAACCAAGGTTGTATCAGTATTGCTAACAATCCTACTTGCCACAAGAGAACAAAACACATTGATATAAAATATCATTTTAGTAGAGAACAAATTGAAAAGAAACTAATTTGTACTAAGTATATTCCCACAGATTTGCAATTAGCAGACATCCTAACAAAACCATTACCATCCGTAAGATTCATCGCATTGAGAAATCAGATGGGACTATCATCATCTTAAAGAAAGACTCCAACTAGAAAGGAACATGAATGAAATAAAATTTATTTTGATTTAGTATACATTTCAAAAAAAAAAAAAAAAATATGAATATGAATATGATATGAATGAAATGAAGTATAATTTAATTTAGTATACATTTAATCTTTATTATGATTGAAAATTGAATTTAATTTTATTTTAATATTTGATGAATCTTACTAAATCTAATTTTCTTGATTCAAATAGTTTTTAAGAAAGAAATATGAATTTGTATCTGTATTGATCTGGATGGGTTTTACTGGGTTTCCCCATTCCCTTGCAGCGAATGCTGGATCAAATAAGAATTCCCAGAATGAAGAATAAAATAAAAAGCTGAAATGAAACGCACATTATGAATGTCATATCAATGTAACTTTTGAGGAGGCGTGTTGGAAACTACAAAAGTTACAATGATATGTATACCAGAATACCAGAATACGATTACACTAAATATCGAAACTGGTTCTTTTAATAGTTCAAGGAGTTCTTATTTTTTTGTTCGCTCCAAACTAATGAGTTGGTCGTGATCATTCAAGGAGTGCAGTGCGTTAAAAGCAATCTTGAAATATATATAAAAACCAAAGTGTATTTATTGAACCGTGCCTTACTATTCTGGTAATGTATTAGAATACATTATATATGACAATACTTTTAGTCATATTTTCCAAAAATTATTATATGTACAGAGGAGCTCGGGCTTGGCTTTTCTCTCTCAAAGCAGAAAACGAATCACGAATCGAACGGAATGGAAGAATAATATATAATTTATAATTTTCTTTAATACAATAAATAAAATAACTAAAGGTCTATTATTAACTAACAATTAATAAACAACCAAACAAAAAAATAAATTAATTGTTTTTTAAAATTAATAAACAATTAATAAAAGGAATTAAATTGTTATTAATTAATAATTGTTTTCTCGGAATTTAATTATTGCGTGGTTGAAGAGGTGGAATTAAAACCTTTAGCTTTAGTTTCACACGAAAAAAAGCTTGCTGGAATCTGCCGTCGGTAATGCAGTGCGCATATGAAGGCAGCAACCCAGAACAAAAAAAGACAACAACAATGAACGCACCACGGCTGCTGCAGTCGGACCCAAGAAGAAAACAAAAACACTGTCGCACTCGAGCAGCGGATTAGACCTGGGATTTGATTTTTTGATTGTTATTTATTTGTGTTACTTTTATATTAAAATGGAACAATTTATTTGCTATATTTGGAGGCAGAAAATATTGATAGCGATTGAGAAAAAAATGTGAATGTCGGAATGGCATGCATGCAAGGTTGGAGAGTATGTATGTATGTGTTGGCACAGTGGAACGTCGATAAGTGGACTGGAGGGCAGGAAAAATTCTGTGCGAAAAAATAACAGAAGGACCAAAGTTTGTAGGGGGCGATCCTGTCGTAAAAAAGAGTCCTTGTAGTTGAGAGGAGGAGAAATTCCGGCGCAGGCGAAGGCAAGAATATGGACCAGATTGAAAAATGCGGGGGCGTCGTGGGACTTCAGCTTTATTCGGCTTCATACACGCGACTAACTTTGAACTAAAGCTTAACTATGGTCGAGCTCCCGCCGGCTTTACATCGCTTAAGCAAGAGCGGGAGATCGGCAGCGGCTGACCGTGGAATTCGGTTCCGAACACGTGGGCAGCGGTCCGGAGCGCGGAAGTTGCGACACGGGATGAGAGCGGCCGCCTTGGTCGAGAAAGGTGCCGAGGAGCGGCGTCGGAGTGCCGCGAAGCGGCGGAAGAGTGCCGAGGAACGGCCAAAGCTTGATGAGACACGGGAAGCGGGCGAGCGTTGGTGAGCTCGACCGACAGTGCGCGGAGGCCTGACAGACGGGAGCGCAGGAGCGGTCGAGCTTTCGGAAGCTCGGTGGGCAGAGGACTACACTGAGGGCCGTCTAACCTGAACAATTATGATTATTCAATAGTCCACAGACCTAATGATAATATGCCTCATGTTAATGCGTTGAGTAGTAGATGCACTTAGAGAAAATAGTGAAAATATCATAGAGAACCTTACGAATTCCATAGACAATAATGAAATTACTGCAAATACCGTAGAATCCGTAGCGAAATCCGTAGAATATTAGGAACCTAGAAAGTAAAGTAGGAAATACAAAGAACCATGCAGTTGCACGTTATTTATAAAAAGAATGATGAAAAATCATTATGTTTGTATGCTCCGAGTTGCATGGAAGAAAAAATACTAAAGTTATCGCACGAGAAATTGGTCACTTAGCTGCTGAAAAATGTTTAAGTGATTTAAAATGATACTTGGTTCCCAGCTATGAAAATTAAAGTAGAAAATTTTATACGAAGGTGGCCACAGGTGCACCTCAAGCCAATGGGCGGGTAGAGAGAGTGAACAGAATCTTAACAACTATGTTAGGTAATTTATCTGAGCCCATAGAGCAGGCAGATTGGTATAAATTATTAAATAAAGTAATGTTTGCCATTAATAATTCCATTCATAGTAGCAGTCAAGAATTTTCAAGTGTGTTGTTATTTGGTGTTATTCAAAAAGGCCCCATAGTTAATGAATTATTAGAGAATATTGAAGACAAGTTTAATTTAGAACAAAAAGACTTAGTTAAGATCCGTTCAGATGCTAATAGGAATATACTGTACTCACAACGTAAGAATGAGCAATATTATGCGAAAAAAACATAAAGCCCCTTTGGAATATAAAGTTGGAGATTTCGTAGCTATATGTAATATTGACACAACACCTGGAGTTAATAAAAAATTCGCACCTAAGTATCGCGGCCCCTACAAAGGAAATAGAGTATTTGATAATGACCGCTATGAAATTGTCGATGTCGATGATTGCCAATTGACACAACTACCATTTAAGAGCATATTAGAACCAGCGAGATTGAAAAATTGGGCAAACGTTGTAAGTCAGGTTGGCCGAATGTAGTGAATAACAATGTAAACCGTGTATAAATACTAAATAACACTAAGAGCGATGAGAGCTATTGTATAGAGTTAAGAACAACCGATAGTATTATCGAAATATCGAAGTTAACGAGAACGAAATAAGAAATAAAAAATAGGTAAACAACTTTTTAAGTTAAACGGTTTTATGTTAAACATACATTGCAATGTTTAAGATAAATGTACTAAAAACCAAAAAATAATAATATAGATACAGTCGTGGGAATTATAAACATATGCATGGACTAGACTGAAATAAAACCGTGGGGCACGTCAATTGTCTACAATCGTTGATTAAAATTATTGTTTTGTAATGTTACAATATAATTAGCCAGTTGTTCAACCGACATCGATGGACGTGTGATAAGTAGGGCTAGAATGTGGAAACAAGGTAGCAGGCTCGCCAGCCAGCAGTGTGAATGTTCAACGATTAACTAGTTTTATTTGTTACATGGAGTGTATAACTATTGGAATTTCCATGAGCAAAAAAATAGTAAGTAATTTCCTCACCGTCTGCGGGCCAACTGCCTAACGACGAACTAAACGATTCTTCTATCGTACATTAAGTCGATAATTTGTAGACAATTGACGTGCCCTTCGGTTTTATTTTAGACTAGTCTATGCATATGTTTATAATTCCCACGACTGTATCTCTATTATTATTTTTTTGTTTTTAGTACATTTATCTTAAACATTGCAATGTATGTTAACATAAAACCGTTTAACTTTAAAAGTTTTTTTTTTACCTATTTTAAATTTTTATCATTTTGTTCCAACGAGTAATGGACATTTAAACGGTCGACCCCCCAGAGGTCCAATAAAGGGCTATGTAAAACTATGTAAAAAAAAAACGCTAACGACATATCATTTTTATCCACCCTAATGCCATACAGTTCTCGGCGCGTTTTAACCTTTCACCTTAACTTGGGTGGTGTACCGCTAACGACGTATCATTTTCAGCCACCCTAACGCCACACAGTCCTCAACACGATACAAAATCTTGACTTGGGTGGTGGATTCAGTATGGAATACCTAAATTACAGATTCAATTTCTAAATTTGGTGGGATTGATAAAAAAATTTTATCAGCCATTTGATAGCGGTGTCTGCATAGTAAATTGTATTCTACTTGTTGAGTCCTTTCATTTGATACCCATGTTGATGTGATTAATAAATCCAAAGTTATCCGCCATTGTGTAGAGGCCGCCATCTTGGATTTTAATTTTATATAGCACATTGTATTCTACTGGTTGAGAACTTTCATTTGATACCAATATTGATGGGATTGATAAACCTACGTTATCCGCAATTTTGTAGCGGCCGCTATCTTGGATTTAAATTTTTGTAGTATATATGTAATCTCCTTGTTGAGCCCTTTTCATTTAATAATCATATTGATGGGATTAATAAAACATAATTTATCCGCCATTTTGTAGCGGCGACCATCTTGAATTTATAATGATGATGAATAAACATAATTGTATTGTCACCAAAATCCAAAGAGTATACAAAATTTCAGATTAATCGGTTGACAGGAAGAGGGTGAAATTTGAATTACAAAATTTGACCCAAAAATAAATAATAAAACATACGGGGTGAGCTAAATAAAACCGTTTAAAACATTGTAAATAAAGAAGACTAAATATCGTTAAAGACTACATTTTGTTACAAGATATAAAGATATATATAGATATATACAATTTTAATTTATTTCCCAATATTCATCTTTCCGATTATTTTGCCCTAGCGAGTTCGACGAAAATGCTAAGAATTTTACCCTGGAACTTATAATTAATTTAGATTTTCAAGCTTATTCTGAAGATATTCAAGATATATCCAATGCAGCTACCATGGAATTACAAATCGAAAATGGAATTAAAAATATTGCTTCTATTTGGAAAAAACAAGGCTTTGAAATGGCGTTCTATCACGATGGGATTTATCGAATCAAGAACGTCGAAGATTGTTTTCAGCTGCTGGAGGAACACATGGTACAAATTTCCGCAATAAAGGCTACACGTTTTGTTGAACCATTTATTGATATTGTCGATTATTGGGAAAAAACTCTTTCATATATAAGCGAGACTCTCGAAAAAGGTTTAACAGTGCAACGTCAGTGGCTTTATTTAGAAAATATTTTTCAAGGAGATGACATCCGAAAACAACTTCCAGAAGAGGCAAAACGCTTCGTTACAATAACTGAGGAAGTTCGTACTATTTCAAGTAAAATGTATCAAGCGAAAACAGCTGTTAGAGCAACTCATTTGCGTCCCGCACCTTTCCTATTAAATCGGTTTATTCGAATGGATGAACGGTTAGAACTTATTCAGCGTGCACTAGAAATATATCTTGAAGCAAAACGCCAACTATTTCCTCGATTTTATTTCATATCTAACGACGACCTGCTGGAAATTTTAGGCAATGCAAAGAGGCCCGATTTAGTTCAAACTCATTTGAAAAAGTTGTTCGACAATTTATATAAGCTTGAGTTAAAGAGAGTGGGGAAAACTTTAAGTCGCTGGCAGGCTACGGGGATGTATGCAGATGATGGAGAGTACGTCGAGTTTTTACAAGTTCTATATATAGATGGTCCATCAGAAAAGTGTCTTAAACAAGTTGAAGACTTCATGGTTGCTGTTATGAAGGAATCACTAAAGCTAACAAGAGGATCTCTTAAGAAACTGATTGGAAATCGGGAGAAATGGATTTCGCTTTGGCCAGGACAAATGGTATTGACCACTGCCCAAATTCAATGGACCACGGAGTGTACAAGAAGCTTAATTCACTGCAGTATGGTAGACCAAAAAAACCTCTTCGTAAACTAAAAAAAAACAAATTAAAGTTCTTTCAAAGCTATCCGAAATGAGTCGAAAGGATCTCACTAAAATAATGCGCCTTAAGATTAATACTCTTATAACTATAGAAATACACGGCCGTGATGTAATTGAAAGAATGTATAAATCAAATTGTAAAGACACTGGCCATTTTGAGTGGTTTTCCCAATTAAGATTTTATTGGCATCGAGAATCTGAGCTATGTGTGATAAGACAGACAAATACGGAGCACTGGTATGGATACGAATATACAGGCAATTCAGGACGATTAGTCATTACACCTCTGACAGATCGGTGCTATATTACATTGACCACAGCCCTTCATTTGCACCGTGGAGGGAGTCCAAAAGGACCCGCAGGTACTGGTAAAACAGAGACCGTTAAAGACCTGGGTAAAGCTTTGGGCATGTGGGTTATAGTCACAAATTGTTCTGAAGGATTAGATTATAAAAGCATCGGTAAAAATTTTTCTGGATTAGCACAAAGTGGTTGCTGGGGTTGTTTCGATGAATTTAATCGCATAAATATTGAAGTATTATCAGTAGTAGCGCAACAAATTATGTCTATTATGGCTGCTCTATCAGCTAAGGCCTTTGAGTTTATGTTTGAGGGTCAAATTATTAAATTAAAACATACTGTAGGGCTTTTTATTACTATGAATCCGGGATATGCCGGAAGGACAGAACTTCCTGATAATTTAAAATCAATGTTTCGCCCTATATCAATGATGGTGCCTGATAACATAATAATTGCTGAAAATTTGCTTTTTTCTGATGGTTTTACTAATACAAGAAATTTAGCTCGAAAAGTCTTCACTCTATACGAATTAGCTAAACAGCAACTATCAAAACAATATCATTATGACTTTGGATTACGATCTATGGTTGCTCTCCTACGTTACGCGGGGCGTAAACGTCGACAACTTCCAAACACGAATGAAGAAGAGATTGTATACTTGGCAATGAAAGATATGAATGTTGCACGGTTAACAGCAAATGACTTACCTCTTTTTGTTGGAATTATGTCAGATATATTTCCTGGAGTCAGTGTACCTATTATAGACTACAGTGAGTTTTTTTACTGCAATACATGAAGAGTTTAAAGAAGCCGGGCTTCAACCTTTGACAATAGCTGTAAAAAAAGTAATAGAACTTTATGAGACAAAAAATTCAAGACACTCAGTTATGATAATAGGAGATACTGGAACAGCCAAATCAGTTACATGGCGAATATTACAAGGTGCGTTTTGCCGAATGAATTCACTAAAATACCATGGTTGGGAGGCTGTAAGTGTATACCCACTGAATCCAAAAGCATTGAATTTGGCTGAGCTTTATGGGGAATATAATTTATCCACTGGTGAATGGCTTGATGGCGTATTGAGCTCTATTATGAGAATAATTTGTGCTGATGAAGATCCTGCGCAAAAATGGTTATTGTTTGACGGACCTGTGGATGCAGTTTGGATTGAAAACATGAATTCAGTAATGGATGATAATAAACTACTAACTCTTGTAAATAGTGAACGGATCACAATGCCTGTTCAGGTGTCACTCTTGTTTGAAGTTGCAGATTTGGCTGTTGCGTCACCTGCTACGGTTTCCCGCTGTGGAATGGTTTACAATGACTACAATGACTGGGGCTGGAAACCTTATGTTAATTCTTGGCTGCAGCGGCTAAAAATAAGAGAGTACTCCGATTGCTTACGGGTGCATTTTGAATACATGCTTTCTAAAACACTGGAGTATAAACGAACACGTTGCAAAGAACCTGTTAAAACAAATGAGTTAAATAGTGTTATTTCGCTGTGCAAATTGCTTGAGATATTTGGAACAAAACAAAATGGCATAAACGGAAATAATATAGAATTACTTGAAGAAATGACCAGACTATGGTTTATGTTTTCTTTAGTATGGTCAATATGCTCGAGCGTGGATGAAGACAGTCGTTTGAAACTTGATAGCTATATTCGTGAAATAGAAAGTTGTTTTCCCATCAAAGACACTGTCTATGATTATTTTGTTGATCCACATGAAAGAACCTTTTTGCCGTGGGACAGCAAACTTTCTGGGAAATGGAAATATGATGAAGAGTAAGATAAAGTAAAATACATTTTTCTGTTAATTTTTAAAGTTCGTTCTAGGTTACCATTTTACAAAATAATTG
Source organism: Drosophila jambulina (assembly GCA_018152175.1). NCBI lineage: Eukaryota > Metazoa > Arthropoda > Insecta > Diptera > Drosophilidae > Drosophila > Drosophila jambulina. The sequence goes on along the minus strand of JAECXH010000023.1, from coordinate 47,692 downwards.
TACCAACTGGGGACACCGTAAGATATGAATATGTTGTCTCAAAACTTCTTTCCGAAGAGTACCCTGTTATGCTGGTTGGAAATGTTGGCACAGGAAAAACATTAACCGCAGTGAGTGTTATGGATTCCTGTGATAAGAGTAAGTTTTGTATACTATGCGTGAATATGTCAGCGCAAACTACGGCAGCTGGGCTTCAAGAATCTATAGAAAATCGGACCGAAAAAGAACGAAAACACAGTTTGTTCCTATTGGTGGGAAAAAGGATGATATGCTTCATGGACGATTTTAATATGCCAGCAAAAGATACATATAGGGTCACAACCACCATTAGAACTTATAAGGCAATGGATAGATTATAAATATTGGTTTAATCGCAAAACACAACAAAAAATTTTTGTTCAAAACACATTACTAATGGCTGCGATGGGTCCGCCGGGCGGTGGAAGGCAATCAATTTCAACTCGTACGCAAAGTCGATTTGTCTTATTAAACTTAACATTTCCTACACAGGAAACTATCGTTCGAATATTCGGTACTATGCTAAGTCAGAAGCTTGAATCTTTTTCTAGTGATGTTCGTGAGATTTGGTTACCTATTACTTTATGCACCATTCAGTTATACACATCTGTTATTGGAAAAATGTTACCTACACCAAATAAATCACACTACCTATTTAATCTTCGAGATATTTCTAAGGTCTTTCAAGGTCTTCTGAGAAGTTCACATGAACTTCAAGCAAAAAGAACTTATTCTTACGGTTGTGGATTCACGAGTGCTTCAGAGTATTTTGCGACCGTTTAGTTGATGACACAGATCAGCTCTGGTTTCTAAACAATGTAAATGACACATTAGGAAAACACTTTGAAGTTACATTTCATGGATTATGCCCATCTAAGCAGCCCCCTTTGTTTGGTGACTTTGCACATCCTCAAGGTTTCTATGAAGACCTACAAATAGATTCTTTAAGAAATTATATGAAAAGTCAACTAGAGGAGTATAATAATTTTCCAGGAATGACACGTATGAATCTAGTATTTTTTAAGGAAGCTATTGAGCATATAGTTCGGATCCTTAGAGTCATTTCCCAGCCTCGGGGTCATATTCTAAATATGGGTATTGGTGGATCAGGGGCGGCAAGTGCTTTCAAAATTAGCTGCATTTATTTTGGAAATGAGTATCTTTCAAATCGAAGTAACAAAAAAATATAAAACGGGTGATTTAAGAAAGACCTTAAAAATTTGTACAAAGTTACAGGGATTAAACAAAGGAAAACCGTTTTTATATTTAGTAGTGAGCAAATAGCAGAACTAGCTTTTTTAGAAATTATAAATAATATGTTAAGCACAGGAGAAATTAATCTTTTCAAGTCGGATGAATTCGATGAACTCAAAACCGAACTTGAACGCTCCGCAAAAAGGGCAGGTATAGCTTTTACAAGCGAAGCACTGTATACTTTTTTTATGCTGAATGTTCGTGATTTTATGCATATAGCACTTTGCTTTAATCCTATTGGAGAACATTTTCGTGGTTACATACGCCAATATCCTGCTTTATTAAGTTCAACCACTCCCAATTGGCTAAGACTTTGGCCTCAAGAAGCCCTATTAGAAGTTGCTTCCCATTTCTTATATGGGTTTCAACTTAATGTAGTAGTCCCTGGAAAAGAGGACGAGCATCACAGAGATAGTTTGGTTATGACAACAGAAAGTATCCTTCAACGAGATATTGCTCTTGCATGTTCAATTATTCACTCTAGTGTAGCAAAAATGTCGGACCTCATGTTTTTGGAAGTAAAACGATTTAATTATGTCACGTCGCCAAATTATTTACAGCTTGTCAGTGGTTTCAAGGAGCTGCTAGAAAAAAAGAGGATAGAAGTATTAAATGCTTCCAACAGATTACGCAATGGACTATCTAAAATTGCTGAGACACAGGAAAAGGTTACTTTAATGTCCGAGGAGTTGAAGATAAGCTCGGAACAAGTTAAAATCCTTGCCAAGGAGTGCGAAGAATTTATAACTATGATCGAAATTCAAAAATCTGAAGCAACTGAGCAAAAGAAAAGGTTGATGCAGAAGCTGTTATTATTAAACGCGAAGAAATAATTTGCCTTGATTTAGCTGCAACAGCTCGAGCAGACCTAGAGGTGGTAATGCCCATGATAGACGCTGCAGTAAAAGCGCTAGATGCTTTAAATAAAAAGATATTTCTGAAGTAAAATCATATGGGCGACCACCTATGAAAATCGAAAAAGTTATGGAAGCGGTATTAATTTTGCTCGGCAAAGAACCAACTTGGGAAAACGCTAAGAAAGTTTTAAGTGAATCAACATTTTTAAACGATTTGAAAAATTTTGATCGTGATCATATATCTGATAAAACCCTTAAACGAATTGCAATGTATACAAAGAATCCTGAGCTAGAGCCAGATAAAGTGGCTGTTGTGTCACTTGCCTGTAAATCTTTGATGCAATGGATAATGGCAATAGAAAATTATGGAAAAGTTTACCGAATTGTTGCTCCGAAACAAGAAAAATTAGATAATGCTATGAGATCTTTGGAAGAAAAACAGGCCGCATTAGCTGCTGCAAAAAAAAAACTTGAGGAGTTACAAGCTGTCATTGAAGAACTTTATCATCAACTAAGTGAAAAAACTGATCTGCTAAATGAGTTACGCGCTAAAGAAGAACGACTCAAAAAACAATTAGAACGTGCAATCATCTTGGTAGAATCATTGTCAGGAGAGCGAGAAAGGTGGATAGAGACAGTGGCTCAGTTAGACCTTGCATTTGAAAAACTTCCTGGTGACTGTTTGCTATGTACTGCATTTATGTCGTATTTGGGTGCATTTGATACTAAGTATCGTGAAGAATTGGTTACAAAGTGGTCTTCATTAATTGAAGATCTTTTTATACCATGTACTTCAGAGCTAAAAATAACTAACTTTCTTATCGACGCAGTTTCAATAAGGGAGTGGAACATTCAAGGCTTGCCAGCTGATGATTTAAGTACGGAAAACGGAGTTATAGTAACGCACGGAAGTCGCTGGCCTCTTATTATTGATCCACAAATGCAAGCTAATAATTGGATTAAGAACATGGAAGAACGTCGTCAGTTAATGATAATCGATTTTGGGATGATAGATTACTTACGACAATTAGAAAGAGCTATGAGAGAAGGATTACCAGTCTTATTGCAAAATGTAGGGGAATATTTAGATCAGGCCATTAACCCGATACTCCGTAGAAGCTTCACTATTCAAAGTGGTGAAAAGCTACTTAAATTTAATGATAAATATATAAATTATAATGATCAATTTAGATTTTACATAACAACAAAAATTGGAAATCCCCACTATCCCCCTGATATTGCCTCAAAGACTACCATTGTTAATTTTGCTCTAAAACAGAATGGACTTGAAGCCCAACTTCTAGGCATTATTGTTTGCAAGGAAAAGCCAGCACTTGAAGAACAAAAAGACGAGTTAGTTATGACAATAGCTCGAAATAAAAGGACTCTCATTGATCTTGATAATGAAATTCTTCGATTACTAAATGAGAGCCGGGGATCGCTTTTAGACGATGATGAATTATTTTCTACACTTCAGAAATCACGACAAACCTCAGGGCTAGTTAAGGAGTCTCTAAATATTGCAGAAGTCACAGAAGTGGAAATTGATGCTGCTCGCCAAGAATATAAGCCAGCATCTGAACGAGCTGCTATTCTTTTTTTGTTTTAATGGACATGTCTAAAATAGATCCAATGTATGTATTTTCATTGGCAGCTTACATTTTATTATTTACGCAATCAATAGAACGTAGTCCCCGAAACCAACTTATTCATGAACGAATTCAAAATATCAATGAATATCATACCTATTCGGTTTACAGAAACACTTGCCGTGGCTTATTTGAGCGACATAAACTTCTTTTTTCAATACATATGACTGCAAAAATTCTTGCAAATGCTGGAAAACTTGTTGAAGAGGAGTATGATTTTATATTAAAAGGAGGTAATGTTTTAGATAAGCAAGGACAGGCTCCTAATCCAGCACCATGTAAGTCTTAAAAAATACAAAATGTATAAATTATGTAAGATTTACATTTTTATCTAGGGTGGATAAGTGAACAAAACTGGGATAATATTACTGAACTTGATAAAGTTGCAGGGTTTCATGGCATAATAGATTCTTTTGAACAAAATTTCAAGGCTTGGAATGGTGATGTTTATATATTTGATATTTAATTGAATAATTAATCCTCTTTTTAACAGGTTGGTATGCCACAACTTTTCCGGAACAAGAGGACCTTGTTGGCGAATGGAATGATAAATTAACAGATTTTCAGAAAATTTGCGTTCTGCGGTCTTTACGACCCGATCGAATATCATTTTGTATGACTCAATTTATTGTTACTAAGCTTGGGCCGCGATATGTTGATCCACCCGTCCTTGATCTCAAAGCTACTTTTGAAGAATCTGTATCCCAGACTCCACTTATATTTGTTTTATCACCGGGAGTTGATCCTGCCCAATCACTAATAACATTGTCGGAATCTGTTAAAATGGCACAACGTATGTATTCACTTAGTTTAGGCCAAGGACAAGCACCTGTGGCAACGAAACTAATTATGGACGGCATAAGAGATGGCAACTGGATTTTTTTAGCAAATTGTCATTTATCTTTAAGTTGGATGCCCACTCTTGACAAGATGATTAATACAATGCAATCTATGAAATTGCATAAAAATTTCGCTTATGGCTCAGCTCAAGCCCTCATCCGGACTTCCCTATATCCATACTACAAACAAGCATTAAAATGACCACAGAACCTCCTAGAGGTATTAAATCAAATATGAAACGATTATATAATAATATAAATGAAATTAATATGGAAATTTGTAATGATCCAATCAAGTATAAAAAACTACTATTCGCTTTGTGTTTTTTTCACACTATTTTACTTGAGCGTAAAAATTTCTTCAACTGGGTTGGAATGTAATTTACAGCTTTAATGATTCTGATTTTGAAGTTTCTGAAATATTATTATTATTATATTTAAACGAATATGATGAAACTCCGTGGGGTGCGCTAAAGTATCTTATAGCAGGAGTTAATTATGGTGGACACGTTACTGACGACTGGGATCGGCGCCTTTTAATAACGTATATAAATCAATTTTACTGTGACCAAGCTATACAGACCAGAAAGTTTAGGTAAGAAAACATACAGACATCAATTCATTGGACTTGATTTTTATACCCTTGCAGGGTATTATAATTTCAGTCAGAAGTTTACAACGCAGTGAAGGAGACATTTCCGATCCTAGAAAGTATATATATTCTTGATAAGCACCAACAGCCGAGTCGATCTAGCCATGTCCGTCTATCCGTTTGTCCGGATCGGACGACTATATCATATAGCTGCCATTGGAACGATCGGTAAATTTTCAGAAAAAGATTATAACTTGGGCATATTTAACATATTTTCATATAATTTGGGAAAGCTGACCCGGCCAACTTTGTTCCGCCTTAATGGCAATAAATAAGCAGTTTTTTTTTTATTTTATTCGAAAAAATCTATATATATAAAAGAAAGTCGTGTCAACACTGGCAATTTCACTTTACCATTAACGCAGCATAATCCGGGCGTTTCTCCGGAAAACTTTAATGCACCACAATACTCGCAAACAACGTCCATTTGCCCAATGCAAACGCTAGGATGCAAGCTGTAATCATTGCTGCAATCGTATCGAAACGAAGCTCGATTCAAATCAGCTAAATATCTTGTTCTGCGTCGCAAATTATCTATTTGTTGACTTCTGTTGTTCGCTCGACGATTCTGCATTGCCAACCGAGCTGTTTCACGGGCTGCTTCACTTTGCTCTCGTGATTGAGAAGCACGAAGTCGAGCCATACTATTGCGGCGCTGTTCACGTGCAATTTCTTGTTCTTCTTCAGTCCTTTCATTTGCAGTATTTTGTATTCTTCTTGCATTACGGCTTTGTCGGGAAAGATTCGATCGTCTTGGTCGCGGCATTATTAATTAAACTTCACTTCACTTCAATCCACTTGTTAATTATTTATTTAATAGAAATAGTTTTAATATTGATTTCTTACAAATATCAAATTGTCATCCATACGTCATTACATAGCTGTCATTTTACGTCAATTAAATAGCTGTCATTTGCGTTTTGTTATTCCAAGTCGGATTCTTTTTTGTTATACCACGTTTTATAGTGACTGACGTTTCATGTCAAGTCACAGAGGAACGCTGTCGAACGGGATAAAAAGTATCCTATGTCCGTCTCCTGGCTCTAAGCTACCTCCCTACCAATTTTCAGCCAAATCTGTTCTGCCGTTCTTGAGTTATAAGTGGTGTAACTAACACGACTTTCTTTTATATATAGATGTAATGTTGTTTATAATTCTCGTTTCTTTTACTTTTCATTTGATAAAATTGTATTTATTCATAATGATCCAATTGTAAGCTGCAAGGGTATTCAAACTTCGGCGTGCCGAAATTAGCTTTCTTTCTTGTTTATACTAATTTTATTACTCAAAGATTGTCATCTCTTACTAATTATTTCATTCCCGACGATGGTGATGTTCAATCGTACTTAGATCAAATTCAAATGCTTCCTAATTTTGATAAGCCCGAAGCCTTTGGACAACATTCTAATGCTGACATAGCTTCATTAATAGGTGAATCTCGTATGTTGTTTGAGACACTGCTTTCAATGCAGGTACAGACTTCAGGAGCAGGTGGAAGTGAAAATACTGAAAGAAAAGTTTCTGACCTAGCCAAGGAAATATTGCTAGGTACACCAGATGAGATAAATTATGAACAGACTGCGAAAATAATTGGCCTTAATAGAACGCCATTGGAAGTTGTATTGCTTCAAGAAATAGAGCGCTACAACAAACTTATTATTGAAATGAGTTCTCATTTACGGGACTTACGTCGTGGTATACAAGGGTTGGTGGTAATGAGCTCTGACTTAGAGGATATTTTTATGGCTGTTTCTGAGGGCCGAGTACCATTACAATGGCTAAAAGGTAAATATAAAGTTTGGTAGGCACAACCATAAAAATAATGTATTTTTAGCTTATAATTCTCTTAAGCCATTAGCTGCATGGGCCCGTGATTTAAGCCTTAGAGTTGCACATTTCAATTTGTGGGCAAAAACACTTCGTTCACCGACCTTATTTTGGCTAGCGGCCTATACCTTCCCTACTGGATTTGTTACTGCAGTATTGCAAACTTCTGCTCGAAACACGAAGACACCAATAGATGAATTATCTTGGGAGTTTTATGTTTTTGTAGAGGAAGACGCAGCCGCAGGTCGAATAATACGGGAAGGAGGTGGAGTCTACATACGAAGTCTATTTTTAGAGGGCGCCGGATGGTTGCGCAAGAATCAATGCCTTCAAGATCCACTTCCAATGGAGCTTATTTGCCCGTTACCTGTTATACACTTCAAGCCCGTAGAAAATCTTAAAAAGCGATCTCGGGGTGTTTACCAGTGCCCAGCATATTATTACCCCATACGTTCAAATTCATTTGTAATAGCTGTTGATTTGAAATCTGGCAGTGAGAAATCTGAACATTGGATAAAACGAAGTACAGCCATTTTGCTAAGCTTAGCCAATTAAAAATAAATTATACATGCTTTATTTTAAAATAGTTTTTTAGTTTTTATAATTATTAAATGGAGCTAAATGTTTTAATAAAATAGTTTTTAGTTTTTATAATTATTAAACGGGGCTAAATGACGAGATAAAATTTGTCCTTATGTTTTAAAAAATTTATGGAATTTTAAAGTGTATTAAGGCAGTTTAGAATTTTTATTTCACAACTTCACTCTCTTGTTGTCTGCGAGCTAGTAAGCTACGCATGTTGTTGGCTTTACTCGCTTTACTCCACAGCTTCATAAAATCAGCTCCATTTGCTCATTGCCCCTTAGTACACCTGCTGCAGTCTCGATGTGTTCAATCTTCTTTTTACTGCAAAATTCTCTAAATGTAAACGCAGCTTCTTTATCGCTGATGATTCTCTGAGATCTGCCAAATACTGAAACCCGTGATTCCGAATGCCTTTTAACTTCTTATGCGTTCGTCGACTACTGCATCGAAAATATACTAGTAGCTTTTCGACGTTATTTTTTCGGTAGGTTCGAGTTGCCGCTTTTCGGCGGGTTCGACTTGAGGTTTGCGCGCGCAAAACACGTCCGCCACAAACGGCAATCGAGGAGGGCAATGCCGCGTATCGCTCACAGGGAGCGATCGCGGATCAAAGCTTTGGTCAGAGAATCATACATGGTGGGAAATTTAACAGAGGGTGTACAGAGCCTATGTTATGCTATGGTGACATTGTGTTCTTGTATGTTGTTTTCTACTCTACATTCCTTACTTTACTTTACTTTACAATATGCAAAGGCAAGTCTCGAATTTATACATTTGGATTTTGTGTCACATTTTTGTTTACAATTTGCAAGAGACATTGTTTACATACATATGAGTATAGCGTAAATTCAAAACATAGAGATTTTTACAAGAATAAAAGAAGGAAAGAGGAAGAAAGAACGACTTTGTTTACATTTGGAATAGAAAATATTAATTGTAGTTGTATTTGTAGTTGAAGTGCGTCCTTGTAGTCTTCTTTCGCATTGGCTGTTGGTTGTCGTCGTCATCATCATCCATAGGCAGCGTCCCAGATTCTACTGCCAACTTCATTGGGCATTGGTGTGGCATCGGAGAGGTTAATGTTACTGCTTGCTGGCGAAAGATTTGGAAGTGGGTCATCCTTCAGGTGTATGTTCTTCTTCTTCCGCCAGTGCACAAGCAGCACCGATGCCTGGGCTCCTCCGTCCGCCACAACACACTGCTAGGCGCGGAAGCTGGCCTATTCTCATAGGCCAACCATTACCACTGGCCATCTACTTAGCAGAGGTGGGCATTGGACATGCGGGATCCCAGCATTAGGAATTCCTCGATAAAAATAGTCATTGGGCTATTTCTTGTTTTCGAGTCTATTGTTGTTGTTTATTGTTGACCCGATTTGGATTTTTAATTTGGCTCTCTCGACCGCTTATAAAAACTCTCGCCACTATGGGTAGTGTGGCCGAGAGAAAAATGACGGGAGTTCTTGTTGTTGTTGTTCATGCTGTTGCTGCAGCAACAGTTGTAGTTGAAATTTAAGTCCGGGGAGATGGAAACGCTTAATTTTTGCGATCCCCAATCTACTGCTAACCACTGCTAGCTACTACTGCTGTTCAAAAGCTGCTGAAACAGGTTGTCCATTTGGGTTGTAGTTGTAGTAGTTGTAGTAGTTGATGGGCAGTATACATCCTCCATAGTCCATGAAGGAGAGAAAGAGGTCGCAAGCCCGGTCCAATATTTTAGGTATACCCCACTAATCCATGGGGGTAACACCTATCCTCGAATAGCCTGAGTTGTACATTGTCATTTGATACATTTACTATAATCCTCATCATCATCGTTGTCATATTCTTTTGCCTTCTTAATTCTGGCCAAAGGTAGCCGTCATTTCGTCGAGCCTTGTTTGTCTCCAAGTATTCTTCTGCTGCTGCTGCAATTGTTATTGTTGCATCCATCCATCATCTCAGTTGTAAAAACATTGTCAATTCGTCTTGGCCAGATTTTTCAGTGCATCCCAGCAGATGTCATTAGTCCGTTTATCCAATTAATAGCCGCATAATTGTATTTATGCAGCCACGACCTACAACCAGAACCATATCCAATGTATACGATTCCAGGAGGAAGTGTGGTCGGAAACTAATATCTAACTGCCAGTGCCAAAGATACCAACATTAAACGTCAGCTATTGGCTTCAGACAGGTGGAATGCTTGGGACGAATAGACATTCATTGTTTGGAGGAGGCGCAGGAGTCCATGGAGAGACAAACACGAAGACGGCTTATGGTATAGGGCAAAAGTGTGTCGGTATTGTCATCAGAATTGTGTATAGCGGATAGGGGGCGACGACGCATCCGTCCATCCGTCCAATCCAATCCGTATCCAGATTACTCGTGGCTCAATCCAGGAGGGCAGACCAGGGCAAAGGAACATCCCCAGAAGTCAAACACCAGAGGCTGACCCCCATGTGAGTCGTCCTGAAGAGGACGCCTCCTATAGCCAGCATGATGCTGACCCTGAGAAGGAACCCTGAACCACCAGCCATGGCCATTTGATGAGCAAGAGAGTAACCACATCTTTGGTTGTATCCGCTATTTTCGTTGCATTTTTTGTTAGTAGTAGGGGCCAATTTCCATCATTGTCAAAACAGTTATCGACCATCATCATCGAGGAGGCGAGAAGAGGGAGTCGTCTGCTAACGCATTCATCTGGCCATCGTCCATTGTTGTTGTTGTTGTTGATGATCTTGTAGTCACATCGTCAGATATTTTGTATTTCAATAATCTCTAGCCAGTTGGTTGACATGGTCAGCAGTTGGACAGTCCTACTTTCCATTTTCCAGAGTCCCTGTTGCTGTTTGTTGTTGCTGCCATTTCTCGCTCGTGGTCGATCAATCATTATCTCCCAATTGTCCATGTATTGGCCGGTGGAAAAAGTGGGGAAGAAAATGAAGAAAAATTCGAGAAAGAAAATTTATTAATATCATGCATTATTGGCTGAAATTTATTCCTAATTTGGCAAAAGTCGGGGATGCAGTCTGTATGGTTCGGCCATTTGATTTTTCCATTTGGGCAATTTTTATTTAGGGTGCTTTCCATGTTTGTTTGTTGTTGTGAGGGTATTTCCAGATTCATTCGGCGTTGTTGTTGTTGTTTTCCTTATCCAAACATGTACAATGCAAAATCTCTCTTTTTGTTTATAATCTTGCCTTTCCATTTCAACATGTCCCTATCCTTTGCCAAATTTTCATCTATTGTGTATTTATATGTGTGGATAAATAAATATGTATATATCTATATGAATCAATATTGGTCAAATTCAATTTGGTCAGCCATGTAGTAATATTCCTAGGACTAGATTGTACATTTATATTAGTTCTATCGTCCTATTTACCACCGTTGTATTATTATTGCACATGTATATATTAATGTCCTATCAGGGGACAGACCAATAAAAATGTTGTTATGCTCTTGACTGGGCGAGAAATCGTCAATTGTTTATGTTTGTTTGTGTAATAAGCCAAGACATTCATTCTCAGTCTCCTGATTAAGTTGTTCCTCTCAAAAACAATTAACGACTTGGAATTAATAAAAATATTGTTAATAATAATTGTTGTTATAATGTGCGCAAATTGTTTTTATAAATTGTATAAATTACATAATAAATGTTTAAAAAAAATTTATGAGCCAGGCAAATGGCCTGGAAAAAATTTAAAAAAAAGAGCACAAACAACATATTTAAGTTTGTAATTTTAAGAAAATGAAATAAATTAAATAAAATGAATTACAAATAAAAATACATTATCAATTTGACAACTTTAGCAAAAACAGTAAAATAAAATAAACAAATAAATACATACATATATTTTTTCAAAATTACATTTTCACTGTTTATAAACGAAAAAAAGATTTTTATATAATTACGCATTTGCATGGAACCTCCTTATGAATTTTGTCTTTCATAATAATTAAAATGACGAGATGGGAAAACGCGGAGGTGTAAAGAATAAAATAAAAAAGGGTAGCGCACTTAAAGTGGCTATTATATTTAAATACACCACCTCCCGCGTGGGCAGTAGCCCAAAAATTGCAATGCGAGCTTGATTTTCTTACATCAAGACTCCAAAACAAACCCGCAGGTCCCAACTCAATCGGGAATAAAAACTGTAACCAACCAAGCCCCTCCAGCCCCAAAAACGGTCCCGCAACGGGAAAAAAAGTGCCCAGCCGACTGCCCTGGACCAATGGACAGTGTTTACTGCAACTATACGTGCAGTCACTGCGGGCCGAAAAATAAATAGAGTGCTCACGCCTAAAGACCCTTAATTTCTAGAGCCAGTGCGACCTCAGAAAGGTTTCGGAAGAAACAATAACCGAACAACCAGAAAGCATTGATGTCGAAAGTGAAAGTCAAAATATAAACTTAACAATGGCTCAGACAAATATTGAGTTTATAAACACAGCCACTAAGCTTATACCAGAGTTTGACGGTAGGCACGAAAATTTACAAAGTTTTTTAGATGCTCTAGAACTATTAGACACCTTGTAACGAATCGCCACACTGATAAAAAATATTTCAGGCAAGTTGTTAGCTCGAGACCTAAGCGCAAGATACTGTTCCGGCTTCGGCTCGTCGGCTTGCTTAGATCTCGGGATGCCTTTACATAATTTTAAGTTCGATAATTGCGTGCTACAACAAGCTACAACCGGGATAGAGGTACACACAACACAAGTAAAATGTTAAAAGGGAATAAAAGGGGTATTCTCTTTTCGGCCACTCGCCTTCATTAGCTCTCCTGGTGTTCTGGAGGCTCTAGTTCGCCCACCCTGCCAATGGTCGCTCCTACCCTCAGCGCTAAAAAGCCTGAGCGACCCCTCTCATAAGTGCTACCCTACATCAAAAGCAAATGCTAGCCGCGGCCACTTTCGCAATACTTTAGAACATTATAAAATTTTATTACCAGCTAAAGATATAATCATTTCTTAGGATAAAATAGAAAACATAGAAAATAAATATGGGTAACATGCATTGGTAAATAAATAAGATAAATAAATAAGCTTATAATAAAAATGGTAAATAAATAAAATTAAGGATTTCTTATTTTTGAATTCAACAATATTTTCTGGCAACCAAAAAAAATGGGCAAATACGATTAGGGATTTTTAAATTCATGAGTTCTCGTTTGTTTTTGGAAATTAAATTTTGATATTTAGTGCTTAAGCATAAACACAAGAAAATTAGCAGACATATAAAAGCTTTTTGCTCGAAATGCACGGAATGCAATTGCCTTTCCTCATTCTCTTTATTAAACTTCCGTGTCCCCCTTTCGTTTAGGTTGTAATTTTTTTTTTTTTTTACATGGGTTATTTTTAGCGAATTTTTTTTCTTTAACTTTTTATTAATTTATTTCGTATTTATTAACACAAAGATGTGATCATATCACTCACCACCTTTTTTCACATCCATCGACGAAAGCGCTTTCCTCGTTGAAGTGCTAGCTGCAAAGGGGAAAAAAAAGGAAAACGTATACGACAAAGACACCGAAAGGGAAACATAACTAAAAGCGAGGGAAAATCAAAAAGGCGACTGCGTCAGCCTGCAAATTTTCGTTCCACTTTATCTAATTAAATTCATGAAATAAAAAAACCTTTTGCATTTGCCGCACAATGCATATATGTTTTCTCTTTGCTCTTCTTACTACTTTTTGTTGGTGCACGAACTTAACCTTACTAATTAATTCTAACTATTTAACTATCTTTTTTTTTGCACCATTTTACCGCGAATATGGGGTCAAAAAGACGCGAACACTTCCTTCTTTGTTTGAGGCGGATCTATCCGACGAAATGGGGCCGAGAAACCCTACTAGGCATCAGCCTGGGCGTACCGCGGCGGCGACATCAAACGGGCGCATAAATGAAATCGGAACTGAGCCGAAATTTACGCCTGCGCCTGAGCTAACATAAAAGCTCGATCGCCAGATCTATGCTGCGGGAAGCTCGCTAGCGGTTTTTCGTTCTCCGCTTATGCCAATTCTCAAGGGGGACAAAGGTTAGTTTCGCCTACATGGACTTAATTTTTCACCGTGACGAATTAAAAAGGCTACTCTTCCCTCCTGAAGCTGCTGCGCAGGGTGGTGGGGGTGCCCCGTCGTTTAGGAAAATCCGCCTGTTTTAGCCCCTTGCCGATTGTCGAAGCTTGATGCGCTGCCGTCGCTCTCTATGTTCCAGCCCCTCTCCTCCCTGGGGTCGTAGAGCGGTTCCAGCGCTGCTGCCTGTAAAATCCCCAAAAATATAACTATCTGCCTGGGTATTTGCCCTCATCCCGCTCACCTTTAGATTGCGACTCGGTGGCTAATTATAAATCAATCTTTCCTTTGGCACTCGCGAGTAAATCTGCCTTTTTTTTTCAACTTAGGGTTTTTTTTTTTCTATTTTTTTCCACAATGGTTCAGACACAAAAATGAACTTGCTGCTTCGGCCACCAAAATGGAAAGAGTGAGCATGACGCCGGGAAAGTGGCGGTAACCCCTATGAGAAAGTGGGAGAAATGGAGACAGTTGACATTAGCCACTGTTGCTCTCTCATATCTATTCGGCTTTGTCATCGCTACCCTATCTTGCTGCTGTGGCAACGCAGTAACTCAACCATCGAACAACCTACAGATGGCGCTATCAAAGTATCTGTAGTCGAGCAAGCGCTACAACCTTAAAAGGCACTTATGAGACGACAGCGATAAGCCTTATAAAAACTAAACTTAAAGGCCATGCAAGGAATCTCATAAGTAATGAGCAGACAATTGCTGCAATTACTGCCCAACTGTCAAGTGCAGTAAAAGGAGAATCGGTAGAAGTTATATCTGCCAAGCTCCTCAATCTGCAACAGAATAATAAAACGGCTAACCAATACAACCAAGAGGTGGAGAAACTGACAAAGGCCCCTGAAGGCGCCTATATCAGTGAAGGTCTCAGCCAATCCCTTGCAAATAAATACAGCACTACAACAGCTGTAAAAGCCATGACACAAATTTGCTCCATTGGTAAGGTAAAACTTATCATGCAAGCATGCACATTCACAAACATGAATGAAGCCATTTCTAAATTTGTCAACAGTTGCACGGAGGTAACAGTTCAAAGTAACATTGTATTATATTATCGACGAGGTGCAAATAACAATAATAGAGGAGGCCGAGGTTATAATCGTGACAGAAACAGCAACCACAACAATTACAACCGAAACAGTAGTTACAACAATAATAATAACTACAATTACCGTGAAGGAAGACGAGGTCAAAACCAAGGAAGAGGCCGATATAACTCCAACCAGGGCAACAATAACAATAATATAACTTTCTATAATCATTCAACTGAGAATGAACTAACATTCCTCATAGATACTGGTGCAGATATCTCACTTTTAAAAGTAAATTCTGATAATTTCAAAATTCACGATGAAAAAATAGTAAACATTCAAGGCATAACCAAGGTGTAATAAAGTCTCAAGGAACAACCTCAAAAGAACTTCGATCAACAAAATATATTATTCCACATGAATTTCATTTGGTAGACTCAAATTTTCAATACCATGTGATGGAATAATAGGTATTGATTTTATAAAAAAATTCAACTGCAACTAGATTTCAAACCAAGTGAAGAATGGTTTATAATAAGACCACAAAATTTAAATTATCCAATATATGTTCCGATAACATATAGCGCTGGCAACAATACAGTCCTTCTGCCAGCCAGATCACAAGTTATTCGGAAAATAGACATTAATACCGTAAATGATTACATATTCGTTCCTACTCAGGAAATACATAATGGAATTTATGTTGCAAATACAATAGCAGCATCCAAACATGTATACATTCGACTTCTAAATACAACTAGTTTCGACCAATTGGTCAAAGTAAACAAAATCCAATATGAAAACCTAAAAGATTATAACATTCATAACACCAATCCAAAAATAGAAGCGAACAAGTACTTTCAAAACTAAAGAAAAATTTTCCAGAGCAGTTTAAAAACCAATTAACAGAATTATGCACAAAGTATAGTGATGTGTTCGGACTGGAAACCGAACCAATATCGACAAATAATTTTTATAAACAAACATTAAGACTTAAAGATGATGAACCCATTTATATAAAAAACTACAGAAGTCCGCATATCCATATTGATGAAATTAAAAAAACAATAGGGAAATTAATTAACGACAAAATCGTAGAACCGTCTGTATCTGAGTATAACAGCCCACTCTTGTTAGTTCCGAAAAAATCATTACCGAATTCAGAACAAAAGAAATGGCGATTAGTAATTGACTATCGTCAAATCAATAAAAAACATCTTTCGGATAAATTTCCACTCCCAAGAATTGATGACATTTTAGATCAACTTGGTCGAGCTAAGTACTTTTCATGCAATGGCTCATATCGCTTCACGCGATTACCATTTGGCCTTAAAATAGCACCAAATTCATTTCAGAGAATGATGACTATATCAATCTCTGGTTTAGAGCCTTCTTAGGCATTCCTTTATATGGATGACTTAATGGTGATAGGATGTTCCGAAAAACACATGATTAAAAATCTAATTGATGTTTTTAATGTAGGAAATATAACCTAAAGTTGCATCCAGAAAAATGTTCATTTTTCATGCATGAAGTGACATTCCTAGGTCACAAATGCACCGACAAAGGAGTATTGCCAGATGACAAGAAATTTGTCGTCATCAGAAATTATCCTGTCCCTCATGATGCGGACAGCGCAAGACGATTTGTAGCATTCTGCAACTATTATCGTCGATTTATAAGAAACTTCGCCGATTATTCACGGCACATAACTAGATTATGTAAAAAGAATGTCCCTTTTGAATGGTCAAGCGAATGCCAAAACGCATTCGAATACCTTAAAGAAAAGCTTATGCACCCCACATTATTACAATATCCTGATTTTCGCAAAGAATTTTGCATTATAACGGATGCTAGTAAACAAGCTTGCGGAGCGGTTCTAACTCAGAACCGTGGCGGGATTCAGCTCCCAATAGCATATGCATCTCGTTCATTCACAAAGGGGGAAAGCAATAAGAGTACAACGGAACAAGAACTAGCGGCAATTCATTGGGCAATTACCCATTTTAGACCATACATTTATGGCAAACATTTCACTATTAAAACGGACCACAGACCATTAACGTATTTATTTTCTATGACTAATCCCAGTTCTAAATTAACTCGCATGCGGCTAGAGCTTGAAGAATACGACTTCACTGTAGAATACCTAAAGGGAAAAGATAATTTCGTAGCAGACGCACTTTCGCGTATAAATATAAAAGACCTCAAAGAATTACAACACCAAGTCCTGAAAGTCACTACCAGGCAACAAAGTAGACAAGAAAATATCTGCGCAGATAAGAATAAAAAACAAGAAATCTTGCTTAGGCAAAATCTTGAAAAAGCTTCTAAGCCTAACGTATATGAAGTCATTAAAAATGACGAGGTACGAAAAGTAGTGGCCTTGCGTATGAAAGAAAACCTATGTTATTTCAAACAAGGCAATAAAATCATTGCAAGAATAAATGTTGGTGATTTGTACACTCATGGAATTCTTGACTTAGGTCAGTTTTTCCAAAGGCTCGAAATGCAGGCCGGTATGCAAAATATCACTCAACTAAAATTGGCACCGCATGAAAGAATCTTTGAACATGTTTCAATAGAGAATTTCATAATAATGGGCAATAAATTATTAAAGAATTTGAGAGTAGCGCTACTCAAGCCGGTGACCATAATTAAAAATGTAAAAGAAAAAGAAGCTATAATGTCTACACTACATGATAATCCTATGCAAGGAGGTCATTCTGGCATAACTAAAACTTTGGCCAAAGTAAGAAGACACTACTATTGGAAAAACATGATTCGTGAAATAAAAGAGTATGTTCGTAGATGTCCAAAATGTCAGATGTCGAAAACGACAATCCACACAAAGACCCCTTTAACAATTGTTGCATTCTGACGGTGATCGATAGCCGCGGGCGAAACAAATATCGTCCGGAATGAGCACCGAAAGTGGGTTGGCATAGCCGAAGGGGAAATTTTACCCAGCAGGCAAGGTTGGCAGTCCCACAAGGAGGAGGGGAAAGGGAGAATTAAAGAAGAGCGCCACCTACCGTCCACACCCAAGAAAAGGGGAAGTGTGGAAGGTATGTGGAGAGAGACACGGATGGAGTGCATCCACGCACACCAAGGAAGGAATAGAGCACTGGCCTTGAATTCGGTTCTCGACCTATGCGAGGGAGAGTAGGAAGAAAAAAAAGAGGCAGGGAAGGAAACCGGCAGAACCGAGCCCATATATAGGGCAAGGTAACCGCCATGTGCGCCAGTGCACATTAATTTTCGAACCGCCGGTCACCAAACGAAAAAGATAGACGGGTGTCGAAATCCTCGACTTGTGAGTTCGGGTTAAGAGGTGAAAGCTCCAAAAATAATCGTGTGTGATTTGCAGGGAAAATAAGAAGCTAAAACCAGGAAGAAAAAACCCGATCCGGAGATCGACGTAAGGAGAAAAAAAACAGGCAGCCGGAAGCGAAGGGAAAACTGTGAGTCCGTTCCGAAAGGGAACTAAAAAATTTACTTATGAGATCTGGGTTTTAGGGTCCCGGGATATCCTCAATTTTGGACCCGGGGAGACTCTTTTTCTTGGACCCGTGGCCGTTTCCCGATAGGAGCGACTCCCGTCCGATCGAGCCCAACACCCAAATTTTGTTATTTAATTAACACCTTTAATTAAAATTAATTATTTATTTATTTAAACCCATATATTTATATTCATATTGATCATTATTTTTTATTTATTTAATTTATTTAAGTGTTATTTAATTATGTGCCAGTGCTAAATATTATTTGTGAAATTATGTAATCTCTTCGTCTGTGTGTTGTTATTTATTTATTTATTCATTTTGGTGGCTATTAGTATGCCCAAAAAAAAAAAAAAAAAAGAAACACACGCATAATCAAAAAAAAAAAAAGAGACGATAGAAACTTACAAAAGCACGTGAACATTTATTAAAAGCGAGAAGGCACTGCATATGACACAATGATCAATTAAATAAAAAAAAAAATACAAAAAAAAATAAAAAAATATATATATGTAACGAATGTAAAATTAATTCCTCGAGTCCAAGTAATTTTTAAAATCGTAATCTTAAATATACGACATCCGCGAAAGGCCAGGCCGATCCTGTAGGGGTATGAACCTTTATTAAATCTTCATCACCAGACCCATCTCAGCCCCTGATCCTCAGTGGAGCTCCATTTAGGCAGGAACATCTGACGGAAATATGAAGGTCGATTTAATTAAATAATTTATATATATATATATATATTTATAATTAAATACCCGTGCAAAAGATTCGCGTCCTCCTAGTCCTCTTCCTGATCTTTCGTCGTCTTTGTTGATATTTGTTTAATTTGGCCCGGGGCGATGAAAGCCTAAAGAGAAGAGATTAATATGTTAATTAAAATAAGTTGGATAAATAAGTGAATATTATAATGAACATGAATTGCTAGTCTATTATTTGGGGGGGAAGCTGAGCAGATGAGTTGGATAAATAAGTGAATATTATAATGAACATGAATTGCTAGTCTATTATTTGGGGGGGGAAGCTGAGCAGATGAGCCGGTAGCCTGGGGAGAAGCCAACGAACATGCCAGGGAGATCCTCGAGGTGAGCATGGACGGATCTCAGGTAGGGAGGGTGCGTCAAAAGGGTCAGTTCCAGCGAAGACCCGAATCTGCGTCGGGAGTATTATGTTATGTCGATCACTTGTAGTTTTGTTGATGTTGTGTTTGTGGATTCCATGTCGAGTGGAATATATGGTGCGACCTTTGGGCACAGGGGAAAAATCCGCCCTGAAGATGACTGGCTAACCGGCCTTGCCCCTACGGAAAAGCAGGCCGTAACACAATAACTGATACCCCAATATGTGCTTTCGACAAAGTAATAGTGGATACAATTGGACCACTACCCAGGTCTGAAAATGGTAATGAATATGCAATAACACTAATATGTGATTTGACAAAATATCTCGTTGCCATTCCAGTACCGAATAAAAATGCAAATACTGTCGCAAAAGCAATATTTGAATCCTATATACTGACGTTCGGTCCAATGAAGACGTTCATTTAGGACATGGGAACCGAGTATAAAGAATTCTGTAATTAGTGACCTGTGCAAATATTTAAAAATTGACAACATAACGTCAACAGCACATCATCACCAGACAGTTGGAACAATCGAAAGAAGTCATAGAATATTCAATGAATACGTACGTTCATAGATATCAGTCGACAAAACTGATTGGGATGTACATATGGCTTCAATATTTCGTTTATTGTTTCAACACGACTCCCTCTATGGCACATGATTATTGTCCATATGAACTAGCTTTCGGCAAACAAAGCAATTTGCCACAACATTTTAATACGGTAGATAACATTTCTCCGTTGTACAACATAGATGAATATGCTAAGGAAGCTAAGTTTAGACACTAACCATACAACATATAGACTACCCATTTCATACAACGAAAATGGAACCAAAAATTTCTTAGCGCGGCAGGGCCCCCGGGGGGTTCCGGAAGGGCCCCAGGCTTCGTGTGCGCTCTTCGGGCTGTTAGCGGCAGGCCCCATAGCTTCGTGTGCGCTCGGATTTTTCGCTCTCTCATTCTTATGCTCGAACACTGATTTCGAGAGCTCAGTCGCAGAGTGGCGCATCCTGAGAAGGTTGATCTGCGCTTGAATTCTTCTTTATATGTATGCGTGTACATGCATTCACGTACACGGGTGCATGTGTGCGATCATTTCATTTCGGCCCAGCAAGAATATTTTGTCTTTTGCTTCTTTTCATACTAGATGCCCTAACAATATGGGCATATTCACTTTTGGGTTAATGATAATAATAAGAATGTTATATGTTATAATATATTTATTAATGTTTCAGCATACATTTAATATTTGTATACAAATTCAAATCAGTGGCAGCAGTGAAATGTTTTGCATATATGTATGTATGTATTCGAATGAATAAAAATCCATATACTGAGATAGAAACAGGGCATATTGCAGTCAGTGTCACTTAAAACACCGACTGCCCTTATGGGGTAGAGAATTTTTTCGGTAGGTTCGAGTTGCCGCCTTGCCGTGGGTTCGAGTTGCCGACTTGCGGTTTGCTTTTATTAGCTCAAGAGGCAGTTAGTGCACACGTCCGCTACGAACGACAATCGGAGAGGCAATGCCGCGTACCGCTCCAAAAGGAGCGATCGCGGATCAAAGCTTTGGTCAGAGAATCTTACATGGTGGGAAATTTAACAGAGGGTGTACAGAGCCTATGTTATATGCTATGGTGACATTGTGTTCTTGTATGTTGTTCTCTACTCTACTCTACATTCCTTACTTTACTTTACTTTACAATATGCAAAGGCAAATCTCAGTGCTATACATTTGGATTTTGTGTCACATTTTTGTTTACAATTTGCAAGAGACATTGTTTACATTCATATGAGTATAGCGTAAATTCAAAACATGGAGATTTTTTACAAGAATTGAAGAAAGAAGGAGAAAGAACGACTTTGTTTACATTTGGAATTGAAATTGATTGTAGTTGTATTTGTTGAAGTGCATCCTTGTTTGTAGTCTTCTTTCGTCTTTGGCTGTTGGTTGTCGTCGTCATCATCATCCATAGGCTGCGTCCCAGATTCTACTGCCAACTTCATTGGGCATTGGTGTGGCATCGGAGAGGTTAATGTTACTGCTTGCTGGCGAAAGATTTGGAAGTGGGTCATCCTTCAGGTGTATGTTGTTGTTATTCTTCATCCGCCAATGCACAAGCAGCACCGATGCCTGGGCTCCTCCGTCCGCCACAACGCACTGCTAGGCGCGGAAGCTGGCCTAAGAATATAGGCCAACCATTACCACTGGCCATCTACTTAGCAGAGGTGGGCATTGGACATGCGGGATCCCAGCATTAGGAATTCCTCGAATAAAAATAGTCATTTGGCTATTTCTTGTTTTCGAGTCTATTGTTGTTGTTGGACCCCATTTGGATTTTTAATTTTGGCTCTCTCGACCGCTTATAAAAAACTCTCGCCACTATGGGTAGTGTGGCCGAGAGAAAAATGACGGGAGTTCTTCTTGTTGTTGTTGTTCATGCTGTTGCTGCAGCTAAATGTTGTTGTAGTTGCTGCAGCTTGGCCAGAAATTGTAATTGTCGATGAAGGAGTTGTAGTTGAGAGATTGAAGACCGGGGAGATGGAAACGCTTAGTTTTTGCGATCCCCAATCTACTGCTACCACTGCTAGCTACTACTGCTGTACGAAAAGCTGCTGAAAACAGGTTGTCCATTTGGGTTGTAGTTGTAGTAGTTGTAGTAGTTGTAGTAGTTGAAGGGCAGTATTCATCCTCCATCCATAGTCCATGAAGGAGAGAAGGAGGCCGCAAGCCCGGTCCAATATTTTAGGTATACCCCACTAATCCATGGGGGTAACACCTATCCTCGATTAGCCTGAGTTGTACATTGTCATTTGATACATTTACTATAATCCTCAATCATCATCGTTGTCTTGTACTTTTTGCCTTCTTATTTCTGGCCAAAGGTGGCCGTCATTTCGTCGAGCCTTGTTTGTCTCCAAGTATTCTTCTTCTACTGTTGCTGCTGCTACTGTTGTTGTTGTTGATTGCATCCATCCATTCTTCTCAGTTGTAAAAAAAAAAAAAAACATTGTCAGTTCGTCTTGGCCAGATTTTTTCAGTGCATCCCAGCAGATGTTATTAGTCCGTTTATCCAATTATTAGCCGCAATGTTTGTATTTATGCGGCCACGACCTACGACCAGAACCATATCAAATGCTACGATTCCAGGAGGAAGTGTGGTCGGAAACTAATATCTAACTGCCAGTGCCAAAGATACCAACATTAAACGTCAGCTATTGGCTATCAGGCAGGTGGAATGCTATGGGACGATTAGACGTTTGTTGTTTGGAGGAGGCGCAGGAGGCCATGGAGGGACAAACACGAAGACGGCTTCTTGTTATAGGGCAAAAGTGTGCAATATTGTTGTTGTCCTCAGAATTGTGTATAGCGGATAGTGGGCGACGACGCATCCATCCAAAATTCGCATCCAGATTACTCGTGGCTCAAATCCAGGTGGCCAGACCAGGGCAAAGGAACATCCCCAGAAGTCAAACACCAGAGACTGACCCCCATGTGAGTCGTCCTGAAGAGGACGCCTCCTATAGCCAGCATGATGCTGACCCTGAGAAGGAACCCTGTACCACCAGCCATGGCCATTTGTTGAGCATGAGAGTAACCACATCTTTGGTTGTATCCGCTATTTTCATTGCATTTTCTGTTAGTAGTAGGGGCCAATTTCCATCATTGTCAAAACAGTTATCGACCAAGAGGGAGTCGTCTGCTAACGCATTCATCTGGCCATCGTCCATTGTTGTTGTTGTTGTTGTTGTTGTATGATCTTGTTGTCACATCGTCAGGATATATTTTGTATTTCAATAATCTCTAGCCAGTATGGGTGAGCAAGGTCAGCAGTTGGACAATCCTACTTTCCTAGTTTCCAGAGTCCCAGTTGCTGTTGTTGTTTGTTGTTGCTGCCATTTCTCGCATCGTGGTCGATCAATCATTATCTCCCAATTGTCCATATATTGGCCGGTGGAAAAGATGGGGAAGAAAATGCAGAAAAAATTCGAGAAAGAAAAATTTATTAGTACTATATTGGCTGAAGTTTTATCACTAATTTGGCAAAAGTCGGGGATTCAGTATGTATGGTTCGGCCTTCTGATTTTTCCATTTGGGCAATTTTTATTTAGAGAGCATTCCATGCATTTGTTTGTTGTTTGTTGTGAGGGTATTTCCAGAATTCATTTGGCGTTGTTGTTGTTGTTGTTGTTTTTCTTTGCCAAACATGTACAATGCAAAATCTCTCTTTTGTTTATAATCTTGCCTTTCCATTTCAACACTGTCCCTATCCTTTGCCAAATTTTCATCTATTTTGTATTTATATGTGTGTGGATAAATAAATATGTATATATGTATATGAATCAATATTGGTCAATTTGGTCAGCCATGTAGTAATATTCCTAGGACTAGATTGTATGTTTATATTAATTCTCACGTCCTATTTACCATCGTTGTATTATTATTGCACATGTATGTATATATTAATGTCCTATCAGAGGACAGACCAATAAAAATGTTGTTATGCTCTTGACGGGGCGAGAAATCGTCAATTGTTTATGTTTGTTTGTGTAATTAGCCAAGACATTCATTCTCAGTCTCCTGATTAAGTTGTTCCTCTCAAAAACAATCATTGTAGCCGTGACAAATTGTGTAATTTAAGCATTTTTTGGGATTCTTGTCTGTAGTCATTATATTTATTCTCTATTCTTATGCGTTTGTATATATGAGGGCCCCATTCTCAACTGTAGTTAAACTGGAGCACTCTGTATTTGGCCATCACCTTTAGGCTGTGGTAGTAATAGCAAGTGTGCAAGACGGATTTAGCATCCATCCGTCTGCCACGACTATCTACCGAGCCCAAAGGGGCCAGAGTGCATCCACTGCATCAATTTTATTCGTCGAGGGGGAGAATGTTTCACTCACATCCGCAGTAGTTTCCAAATAGAAACGTACCCGAGTGAATTAGACATCATGTTAATGCCTAACCCGGGTGTATTTCCATCGAACTGAGCATATAGCTCAGGTCGTCAAGTCATTTGTATTACCAAGAATCCTTTTTCATATCTTTCAAGAATTAGAGAAAATGCTAAATTTTCCACGGTCAAGTGGTGGGAAATTGTCCAATTATTATTGTTACCGTTTTTAAATTTCATTTTTGTCCGGCGAGAGTGAGAAAAATCCATATTTATTGTATGTACTTGTTCTTATTGTCAATATTGTTATTTTTCCCGTCTCCATACTAGTCAACAGCTGATTGGTCCAGTCAGTGTGAATGTCATAGTTTCCCCATCACTAGAGAACCGCATTTAGTATGGTAATGATTTACATACGGCCGTCTAAAAATGGATGGCGGGGGCGATAAATCAGTCATTTGGCGAATTCTAATTTTTGGCGGATCTTTTCCATCTACATCCATCTATTGTTTTAGCGAATTTAATTTTAAATCAGTCATTTGGCGGATCTTTTATCTACATCCATCTGTTATTTTAGCGAATTTTTTGGCTAGAAAGTAATGCAAACACCCACGCAATAGTATCGCATTACTCAGCCATCGCCATCGCACCCGCAACTCTTATCGATATTCATAAATCGAACTTCCTGCGATCACTACGCGGTCGGCCATTTGCAAATAGTTTTTTCTCCATTGCGGTTGTCGGTCGGTATGTATGTGCATAGTAATCCCATTGCGGCCGCCACGTGCCAGGATCGGTGAATGGGAAAAACAGACAATAAGAATAGTGACGGAAAGAAAATATTTAATTGAATCGTGTGCGTGCATTGCAGGTGTAATTATTTTGGCATAACAATACATATATGTCTTATATACGGGCAAATAAGGATTCGTCGGGTGTTTTTCTTTTTGTGCAGGTAAGATTAAGTAAATAGGGTG
Source organism: Drosophila jambulina (assembly GCA_018152175.1). NCBI lineage: Eukaryota > Metazoa > Arthropoda > Insecta > Diptera > Drosophilidae > Drosophila > Drosophila jambulina. Next base: position 22,407 of record JAECXH010000023.1, on the reverse strand, counting down.
TAAATATATAAAATTATGTGGTCAAATCGGTCGGTCGAGTCGGTCGGTCGGCCATTAGGTGGTGCATTTTAAATTTTTTCATTCCATTTGGCTGTGGAAAAATACTCGAAGCGCGTGCCTAGCGGAGTCCCCTTTTTTTTTTTTTTATACCGTATGCATTGTCCCTTCTTTTTCGCTCTTGTGGTCCATCTATTCTTCATTCGGTATTGAGTTCAAGCTCGGAATTGGGAGACGAAAGAAGAGTTGTAAATTGCGCATTGGGAGTTCTTATCTATAAATTTCGCATACATACATATTTTTCAACGGTTTTTTTCTTCATTTCTATCCCCGAGCAGAAGGTCTGTGACGTGCATACCTGCATACATGCACATGTATGTGCGAGGGCGCGATCACTGCGCACGGCTCGACACCACGTGCAAGTGCAAAAACAAAAACAACAACACGGCATTGGCCAGCGGCCATACATGGCAGGAGGAGGAGGAGGAGGAGGCAAAGCAAGGAATCGGAACAAAATGTGTGCGTATACAAATTCGCTTGCTCGCTCGCTCGCTCGCACGCACGCGCTCCCCGAGTACCAGTGCCTACAAATCAGTGTAACTTGTGTCGTTTTTATTTTGTTTTTATTTTTGTGTTTGATCATTGGGTTTTACTAATTCAGTTTTATGTCTCAAACACGTACAGCGGCAACGGGGGAGAGGAGAGGAGGAACATCAACAACAACAGCATCATCGCTGTCGCCGATTAGGTTCCGCTCTCAAACATCCGCAAATTTTCATCGACTCGACCAATTAAATACTCTGCACTAAACAATTACTTAAACTACAATACTACATCGGCTGCTGCTGCTACTGTTGCCACCACATGATTGTCAAATTGGATTATAAGGAGAATAATAGAGGGAGAGAGTGCGAACCTAATGCAAATCGGGGTGAGTGTCCATTTTTATTGTCATTATTATTATTTCTATTGCTTGCTATTGTTTTCCTAGTACTTTTTCATTAGGCATTAGGCATTAGGCTTTTGTTTTTAAATATACAATTCATGTAGGCAGTTTTTAACGTTTTTTTTTTTTTTTTTTTAAAAAGTACATTTAACAAGAATAAACAAATATTAGACAATAAAAAAACAAAAAATAAACAAATAATAGACAAAAACAACACCATCATTCATTCCGACTTTAACAAACATTTTAAAAACATTTAAAAATAGTAACCGTTCGTCTGTTGTAATTTTAATGAAACTCGATTACTATTCCCCAAAGGCAAGCAGGTGTATATATTCCAAAATACAAAATTCAAAGGCCAATGGGTGTTTTTATATCCGTCAATCTGTCTGTTTACATGGTCCGACTATCAACTCTAAGTCCCTACAAATGTAGTAATAGTTTTTAAGCTATTATTACTACTCCTAATCCAATATGCAGCCAGCCAGTATTGAGCTATATTTATATATATTAAGAGGTGTATTTATTTTGGGTGGGAAATTAAGAAAATCATTTGGAATTTCAAGTCTGGGTTTGTGTAAGGACTTTTCTCATTTGTCGATATACGTCCACTTCTCGCATTATCTGCCATTGTCATTTGGTATCGTTGGTTGAATTTATCTGTAGACTGTGTCAATAATTATCGGTTGTGATAGGCTATCGTCGCCTACAGAATTCTGCGAGCTAGAGCTGGAGATATAGCCAGAAAGTGTTTTTGCATTCGGCGTTTTACTACGCTTCGCACTCACTGCCACATCATTGGCATCCGTGGATTTGGTTTTCTTGACCCTTTTTGTATTTTCTGCTTCTTTTGTCCGTTTTCTAATTCCTCCAACAATCCCTGAGCTTTCTTTCTGCTGACTTCTCGTCCTCTTGGCAGATCTCGGACCTATAGGAATGGGCCTGATTTTTCCCAAGTAGTCGACTAGCGGCTTTTTCCTGTCATTTACATTAGGCTTTTCTTTGTTGGGTCCTAGTTTATTGTTCACTCTCCCAGTTTCTTGGCCGTAATTTGTAGCTCGGCTACCTTTAGATTGTGTGTACTGCCTATCTAATTTTGTAAACTGTTGTCTGTCCAGTCTGTGTTTATTTTGATTGTGATTATTGCTAGTTCCAGGTTTAGATTTGTCGTCTCTTGTGCGGATGTGATATTTTCTCGAGTCAGGAGACCTACGTCGATTGTACTTTTGTGAATTTTCCATTTGGTTTATATTTATACGGTCCTTTCTCTGTCTTTTCATCATCCGCCTGCGAGCCTCTTTGTAGGCTGGGCATCCCTTAAACCTAGATATATGCTCACCCCCACAATTGGCACAGCGGCCGGGCAGATTTGGAGGCTTTGTGCAGTTCCTAGAGTAATGGTTACCCGAGCATTTGTAGCATGTGACCTCGTTTCTACATTTTATCTGCGTGTGCAGATAGCCCTGGCATTTGAAACACGGCTTTGGGTCGGGAATGGCTGGGAGGAGGTGAATTGTTGCTATTTGCCCAGAGATTGTCTTCTCCTCTAGCAGCTTTATGCAGCTAAACTTGTGCAAAGGGTCAATGTCCAGTTCAAAGGTGCCCAAGGGTTCCTTCGTCCGAAAGTGTTGCATTTGCCTTATGGCCCTGTATTTGACCCTGTATATATCCAGCTGCCTTCTGACCTCATCCAGCGTTGTAGAAGGCATAATGTCTAAAATCCTCACTCTGAGCGAGGGCCTGTTCTCAGAGTCCTCATATAATTCAGATGCCCCTGAATTCTGAGACCTAACCATCGGGGGATGAAAGATTTTCACTCCCATTTCCAGCAGCATCTTCTTGGCCGCATCGAGTGTGGTGGAGTTGACAAAAATAAATCTCACAGTGCCATTCCCTTTTTGCGTTAATGCCCTGTATTTACCTTCTCCAACTAGGGGATGTTGGGAGAGGGCTTCAGCAATTGTTTGGCATTTTATTTCTTTCATATTTAGGATGAGGGTGAGGGAGGGAATATAGTTCTTGAAGTTGGTTGTCTGAGTGGAGCTACCAGTGCTAGAGTCAGTTGAGGAGCTAGAGCTTAATACTGCCTGTGTATTTGCTCTCAATTTTTTAAGTTTTAGCCTTTCCTCATTTAATTTCTCCATTCGGCGTGCTTCTGCGGCGGCAGCCGAAGTGGATGGCTCCTGAGAAAACCTAACATTTGGCCTAATTGGAAGTTTCGTCACGCTGTTGTCAGTCTGTTGTTCTGGTTCTGGATTTCGCATTGTCTTGCCATTTTCCTCAGGCAGTGCAGGCATTTTAGCTTTAGCAGCAATAGTAGTGTCTGTTTTTGTATTTTCATTTGGAGTTGGCAGTAGGGAATAAACGGATCCCACTGAAACGTCACTATTGCTGCTAATACTGATGACACTGCATCTTTGATCTGGAGCTAGCGGATCTAAACTGCCAGGGATGTTGGAAGCTGGAACTATGCGCCGCATCAAATTACCGCCCACAAAAATGGATCCATCTAGCAGCTCGCTATCACTGGAAACACCCCAGAGCTTTGGTTCATGATGCTCATTTGGACTTAAGGAGAGGGATATGCTTGGATTTGTTGCGGCCACCGGAGTACCATTCACCTGGGATGCAGATATGCAAGCATTGTTGTTGTTGTTGTTGTTGTTGGAGCCATTGGTTGGCTCGGTCATCTGGCTTTTTTGCTTGTTTATCTGAGTGTTACTGGGCTTGGTCTTGTTTTTCTTGACAGTCTTCTTGTGTATTACCCGTTTAACGGCCATATTGGATGCAATACCAAGGCAGGAACAAATTAAGTCAGGGAGGAGTCGAGGAATTAATAGTCAAAGCCTAAAGTCACAGAAAATCAATACGTTCTTATTGTTGTTGCTTCTGTGCAGCCGAAAAAATTCCCAAAAAAGGCTAGCTGTAGCGGGGAGGGGAGAGGAGGCAAGAGGAGGAGGAGCAACAGAAAACAGAAAAACAGAAAAACAGTTGTGCGTGTGCAGAAGCGACGCTATGAATTTGGCGCCAGCTATCTATCTATAAATTCAAAGTGAAATGGAGTGGGGGAAGTCTGTAGTATTGGTTTTTTTTTGGGGTGTTTGGGGTTTTTGGGGTTTGTGGTTGTTGTGGGGGGTTGGGCTGGTTTGTTCGGTCCGAACAAGTGGGTTGGGTTGCGGCGTTTCAAAGTCGGGGCCTGGGTTTTTATTTGTGTTAGTAATTTAATAAAATTTGTTAAGCCTTAAATCTTAGGGGCGGGGGGGGCGCCCCTGGGGGGGGGGGAGAGGGGGGGGGGGGGGGTAGGGGGGGGGAGGGGGGGGGGGACCGGGGGGAGGGGCGGCGCGAGAGGGCGCCAGCCTCACCCCCGCCGGGACGGGCGCGGGCACAGGCACCGCGGCGGGAGGCCAGCTACCCCACCCCCCCCTCTCCCACCCAACCCCCCCACCTAACGCGCCCTTCTGGCGCGCCCTTTCGCCGCTAGGGGAAATTAAATAGGGGCCAATTTTGGGGGCCTTTGGGCAGCCCCCGAAACCCGGACCCCAAACCCCCTGACACGCCCCCCAACCATCTTAAATTTTTTGTTTAGGCCCGGGTGATTTAGTTTTTAATAACTGTTGTTTTTGAGGAGGAGGGGGGTGGGGGGGGGGGGGTGGAAGTTTTCATAGGGGAGGGTATTTTTTTTTTTCCCCCCCCCCGTCGCCGGTGCCCCGAAGCGGGGTTGGGGTTCGGTGGCTGGGGTTGGGTTTAGGCCCCCCCCGGGCGGGAAATTCCCTTTTTGGGGCCGGGTGGTGGGTGGGGGAACCTCCTCCTTTCCCCTTTGAGGGGGGGGTGGGGAACCGAAACCCCCACCCCAGCGGGGGGTGGTGTCGTCACCGGCATGCACGGGTCGATCATTGCCGCCGTCGTAAAAAGTCTTGGCCCCAGTGTCGAGCACCACTGCAGCCGTTGGAAGGATGTGGACCGTCTTCTGCCGGTACCACGCGGCCACCGATGAGGACGGTGTAAGTCTCCGGTCGTTGGCTCTCGACGGCGGCCCGATTTGGCGACGGCGAGGACGAGGTGGTCATCGGCGTTGGCTGGGAGGACGGTCCCGATGGTGTCGTTGTCCTGGGTGCGCTCGGCTCCTGGATGTGGAGTAGCGTGTGGTGGTTCCTACCACACTTTTTGCAGCCGTCCGCGCTGCGGCAGGTCCCCTCAGAGTGTTGGTGGGCGAGGCAGTTCGAGCAGTACTTATTAATAAGTACTGCTCGAAGGCGCTTTTCAGCGCTCAGCTTTCGGAACCTCTTGCATTTCCGAAGAGGATGGATTCCCCGGCAGACTCGGCAGCGGTAGGACTGCGTACCTCGGGAACGTCTGCTATCCAAGGACTGCGCCGTGCGAGGACGAGGAGCCATTGTAGCGAAGGAAAACCAAGTTTTCTGCGATGGAAAAAAAAAAGGAAAAACTTAGTTAGGGTATATTGCTCTTTTGGACCTTGAAAGTGAGAACCTAATCCCTGGGAACGGAGGATTCACTATCCTCCGCAGGGAGAAATATAACTTTGTGGACGGGGCGCTTTATTGTCCCCCGAGATGTGAGGATTTCCACGACTCGAACGCGGTCATCGGCTCCTGGGAAGACAGAAACGATTCTGCCGAGCCGCCATTCGTTCGAGGGGAGATTGTCCTCCTTGACTACTACCATGTCGTCGATTTGGAGATTCTTGGTCGGAAACTGCCATTTGTTGCGTTTGTGGAGTTCCTTTAGGTACTCCTCTTTCCACCGTGCACTAAACTGTTGATGTTGGGCCTTGAGGTGTTGCCATCGATTTATTATCGACTTGGCGTCGCCCTTAATCTCGGGCTCAGCCGTGGAAAGCAACGGTCCTCCAACAAGGAAATGGCCTGGTGTGAGGGCCAGCAAATCTGAAGGATCTTCGGACATTGGAGAGAGGGGTCTAGAATTGAGGCAAGCCTCGATCTTTGCGAGAAGTGTCGCAAGCTCTTCGAAGGTGTACTTGCGGGAAGCAGTGGATTTGTAAAAGAGATTTTTGAAACTTTTAACACCCGCTTCCCATAGACCGCCCATATGTGGAGCTCCTGGTGGGATGAACCGCCAAACGAGTCCCTGATGGCTGAATGCATCAGTCACGGACTCCTTGATGATCTGGAGAAAATCCCGTGAAAGCTGAGTTGCTGCCCCCACAAATGTCTTGCCATTATCCGAATGGACCCGCTGAGGACAACCGCGTCTCGCGACGAAGCGAGCAAAGCCGCCAGAAATTTCTCGGTTGAGAGATCGGAGGTGGGTTCCAAATGGATAGCCTTCGTCGAAAAACATACAAACACACAAACATATCCCTTCGTTATCAGACACGCCCTCCCGGTATAGTTTTTAATCTCGAAAGGGCCGGCATAATCTACGCCCGTATAAGTGAAGGCCCTCGAGAAGGAAAATCGCCCATCAGCTGTGTTTGCAACCACTTCTTGTAAATCGTGCAAATCTTACACGGATTCACCACAGCCTTCACCAGATTCTTGATTTTAGGAATCCAATACTTCGATCGGATCAGGCGTACCATTAATTGGCTACCGCCGTGAAGAGTAATCTGGTGAGCAAATTGGATGAGAAGGCGAGACAGTCTGCAGGCGTAGGGGAGTATTATCGGATGGCGTTCATCATACTGCAAACCTTTGGAAGCAGTGAGGCGACCACATGCTCTCAAAAGGCCGTGTTGGTCGATAAATGGATACAAATTCGCGATCGGACTTGACACTGGAAGAGGCTTTTTCTCTTCTAGATGCTTTAATTCTTCGCCGTATGCTCGGCGCTGTGCAATGGCTATCAGAGCTCTCTCTGCCTCTCGGATTTCATCCCTAGTAGGTCTTAAACTGGGCGAGATCGAGCTCTTGCGGCAGCGTTTCAGGAATCGCAGAACATACGAAAGGACCCTCAGCGCTTTGTCTAGCTTGGAGAAACGTTCGAGAAGTTCCTCCGACGGGGCCTTACTGAAGTGCACCTTAACTGGACGTTTTTCGAGTTCGGTCATAGGGTGGAAATCGCTCTGTGTTGGCCATAGTTCGCGCGGTCCTTGCAACCACTCTGGTCCGTGCCACCAGAGTCGATTATCCGCTAGCTCTTGTAGGGATACGCCTCGACTGGCTAAATCGGCGGAGTTTTGTTCGGATCGAACATGTGCCCAACAGTCGACTGGTGTTGCCTGAGATATCTTGGCAACTCTGTTGGCCACAAACGTGGTCCAGTTGCAAGCAGGCTTCCTTAACCAGGCTAGAACGATAGTGGAATCTGTCCAGCAGCGGAGATCGGAATTAGGGTTCGGCAAATGCGGAAGGATTGCGGTCGCCATCTCTGTTAAGAGCACGGCACCACAGAGCTCTAGCCGGGGGAGGGATACGGTTTTCACCGGAGCAACTCGCGTCTTGGCTACCAATAGACGGGTCAAGATTCTATGGCCCATCTCGATGCGGATGTAAATAGCCGCTCCATAAGCCTTCTGAGACGCGTCACAAAAACCGTGATGCTCTATAGATACCCCCGGTTGATACCCGACCCATCTCGGAACGCGGATCTGGTTGAGGTTGGAATATTCCTGCAGGAATGATTGCCACCTCTGACTCATTTCAGTGGGAAGCTTTTCGTCCCAACCCAAGTCGTGCAACCAGATCTCCTGCATAAACATTTTGGAACGAATGATGAAAGGTGCGAGCCACCCTGCAGGATCAAATAACTTAGCAATTTGGGATAGAACTTCCCGCTTAGTGTAGGCAGGTTCTGATACTATTTCTGGAGGCACGAAATAGAATTCATCGGACTTCGCCCTCCATTGAATACCGAGCGTCTTGGCCGTGCTTTCGGCATCAAGGTCGAGGAATTCGCTATGCAGAAGGTGCTCAGTTGGGATGTCGCTTAAAATGCTTTTGTGGTTAGAAGTCCACTTTCTCAATGGAAACCCGGCGGAGCCTAGAGCTGCCTGCAACTCTTGGATAGAATTTTTGGCATCGATCACGGAATTTGCCCCGGCCAGCACGTCATCGACATACATATCTTGCTGAATAATGCGGCTGGCCTTTGGAAATGGCACTTCGACGTCCTTTGCCAGCTGTTGCAGCACTCTAATCGCGAGGAAAGGCGCGCAGTTGACCCCGAAGGTAACTGTTTGCAACTCGAAGTCTTGGATATCTCCTTCCTTATTTCGGAACAGAATTCTTTGAAAGGGGGTGTGCTCGGAATCGACCCAGATCTGACGGTACATCTTGGTAATGTCCGCACTGAAAACATATTGGAAATATCGCCACTTCAGGATCTGAATAGTCAGATCGGATTGGAGGACCGGACCAGCATGAAGCAGCAGCATTTAAGCTGATTCCATTTGCTGAAGGGCTTGAAGCGTTAAATACAACGCGGAGCTTTGTTGTGGTGCTTTCGGGTTTAACTACCGCATGGTGTGGAAGATAATAGGTGGGAGAACTGTGAGTCGGCGGAACTATTTTCATATGACCTAGATCCAAGTATTCCTGAATCACGCTGTCATATTGCTCTTTTAGAGGAAAGTCTCTTTTTAAACGATTCTCGTTTCTAAGAAACTGAGCCAACGCAATGGACCTCGAATATCCTAGATCGGATCCCGACTTCTCGGGGTCACAGAACGGGAGAGTCACCACATACCTCCCGCTTGCGTCTCTTTTTGTGGTTCGGAGAAAGTTCCTTTCGCAATAGGAATCCGCTTCTTTTACCAGCTGGACTGGTAGATCTTCCACCTCCCAGAACTTGCTGAGAAGCGTGTCTAGCGAATCGTCACCTATTTGTTGTACCCTAGTCGTGAAGGATGCGACTTTATTGGTCTCAACATTTGAAATTGGCCCCGTAAGCACCCAACCAAAAATGGTTTCTTGGCCTAGGAGTGAGCCACAAATACTCCTTCGAGTGCCACTCAACATAACCGATGGTAAAAGGTCGGCTCCAATCAGGATGTCGATCTGTGAACTCTCAAAGAAGGTGGGGTCTGCCCATTGGAGAGAGGGCAGGTCTTTCAAAGAATTCCGGGATATTGGATGTGAAGGCAACTTGCCCGCCAACTCCGGAAGGACATAGGCTACGGTGTCTAACTGTAGACCTGGCTTATTCGGTGAACGGATTAAGAAGTGGCAAAGTCGAGTTGACTTCGCCGAAACCGATTGATTTAGCCCGGAGACTTGAGTCTGGACGTTGCGGAACGGTAGCTTGATCAGCTTGAAAAGGCGTTCGGAAATGAATGTCGCCTCGGATCCCGGGTCAATTAATGCTCGGGCTCGATAATTCGTGCCCAAATGGCACACGTCGATGATCGCCGTGCCCAACAGAACGGCGGAAGTGCCAGAGGCAAAGTAATTTTGCACCGTTGAAGTGCTCGCGTGCGCATTTCGGCTAGAGGGTCTCGAAGGTTGTTGAGCAGATGGGGAGGCGGTTGAGGATCCCGCGTTGTCGGAGTTCGAGCTGCCGCGATGCAGAAGCGTATGGTGTCTCCCTTTGCAAGTGAAGCAGCTGTGTGTACTGGTGCAGTCACGCAGCTGGTGACCTCTCGCGAAGCAGTTTAGACATAGCTGCTTCTTCTTAATGTAGCCGGAACGCGCGTCGACGGACATGTTGAGAAAGCGCGGGCACAATCTAATCGGGTGATTCTCTTTGGAACATAAGTCGCAACCTTTCGGCTTAGAGCTAACCTTTGTTTCAAAGGATTGAAGCTTCTTCGGGATGGCTGGAGTAGGCCTCATATCCTCGATGGCCTCCAAAGTGCGATATCTTTCGCTCAGGAAGGCGTTCATCTCTTCCCAAGCCGGAATGTCCGACTTTGAGGTAAGGGATTGTTCCCATAAGGAGAGGGTCACTTTTGGCAGTTTACTTGCGCATAGGAACACCAGCAGGCAATCCCAGTTGTCAGTGGATATCTGGGAATGTGCTAGCGCTGTCAAACACCCCTGAATCGTAGACTGCAGCTCCTTAAGTGCATGACCAGATTCTTGGGATATGGAGCTCAAGTTGAAAAGGAGTTTGAGCTGGCTGTTGACTAAAAGTCTTTTATTTTGGAAACGGTCTTGAAGTGCGTCCCACGCCGAAGCGAAACCGTCATTTGTGAGAGGGGATTTTGAAACAATGGCTTTCGCCTCACCGCTCGTCTTCGTGAGAAGATGAAACAGCTTCTCGACCGGTGTCAGCCTGGGGTTGTTGACATAAACTGCCGTGAACAAGTCCCGGAAGGTGGGCCATCGGAGGTAATCCCCGTCGAAAACTTCCGTATCACACGGAGGTAACCGGCAACCGGACGATATGAAAGTCTGGGGTGGAGCTTGCACGGTTTGAGGAGTCGCTCTGTCGATATTCTCGCCAATAAGTGCTGCACATGACTCGTATACTGAGTAGCAGTAGTCATATTTGGACTGCAGCAGCGGCAAGGTGCTGAGGGATCCTTCTTGGGCAATAAGATCAGAGCACGATTCGTACTCCCTTTCTACTTTGTCCCATAAGGCTCGCACTTGTTGCAGACGGACTTGCAAAGTGTGAAGAGACGGAGGCACTTGATCAGGAGTGTTGATCTTGGCCTCAAAGAGGCTAACGCGATCGCTGACAGCGATAAATTTGTGCAAAGCCGCAGTTGCGGCGGATGGCTGCTCTGAAGATGCCATTTTCTTGCTGATAGCTCGGGTAACCCTTAGGAAGTCGGTTCCGGAAGCAGAGGGATTCTCTGACTTAATCGCAAGTGAAGACTCGCTCGACGATTTCGCCAACGGTTTGGAAATCACAATTTTAGGAGTTGTCTTCGAGCTTGTCGATGGCAGATCTCTTCCTTTAGGAGTAGCTACCGCTCTGACTTTTGGACTCGCAGACCGAGGTGCTGGCTTAGCGCGAGAGGCAAGCGGAGAGCCCGGGTTGGCTTTTTGTTCTTTTCCTGGAGCTACAGTCGCTTTCTTGTCTCCCTCTACGGGCATACTCAAGTTACGCCCTTACGAGAAAAAACAAGCGGAAGAAAGACAACGAGGCCTGGGCGCACGGAAAATTAAAGAAACAGAAATAGAATCGGAGCGTACGGGAAATCGCACGAAAAGGAAATAAAATCGACAACCCGCCGAAAAGTAGCTAAAAAAATAGCCAGAAATAGCCACTGGAATTAGCTTTAATTCAGATATAAGGACGCGCACAGGAATTCGAAAAGAAAGGAAATAAATTCGAGAACCCGCCAAAGAAATAGCTAACAAAAAGAGTAGCTGACAAAAAAAATAGCCAGACCTAGCCACTGGAGTTAGCTACACTTTGGATTTCAGGAAGCGCACGGGAAGTCAAAAAATTCAAAAACCCGCCAAAAGTAGCTGAAAAAATAGCCAGAACTAACCCCTGGAGTTAGCTACACTTTGGATTTAAGGAAGCGCACGGGAAGTCAAAAAATTCAAAAAACCCGCCAAAAGTAGCTGAAAAAATAGCCAGAACTAGCCACTGGAGTTAGCTACACTTTGGATTTAAGGAAGCGCACGGGAAGTCAAAAAAATTCAAAAACCCGCCAAAAACAGCTATAAAATAGACAGAAACAAAAACAAAACCCCAAGGAGACACAACAATAGAGGACAACTGCCAACCGCAAACTAGCTTAATCTTATTGCCTTAATTTTTGTTTATCTTTATTTGATTCTATTTTTTATTTAAAAATAAAAAATAAATAAATAAACACACCCAATCAAAAAGGCTCGAAAATAGCTAATGCGTGTGGCTGCAATTCTTTTCAACAATTTAAAAAATTATTCAGCTAACAAAAAAAATATTTTTATATAAAAAAAATATTTTTGTTAACGTATTTAGTATTATTTAAATTGTTGGTGCAGGGTATCCTCTAGTCGGCAGGGTTCTGGAAGCAGGTGACTGTGCACACTGTTCGAGCAAAGCGAAGACGGATGGAAAAAATGCAATGTATGTATGTATGTGTGTATTGCTCAGCGCAGAAGAGCGCGAGTTGGCCCAAATATATGTATATATGTATGGATGTAAATCGGAGTGAACCAAAAAAAACCCAAATCTTTATTTAAGTAGAGCTTTATTTATTCTAGCTTTAGATTTTAGCCTTTATGATTTTTATTTAAGTTTTGTTAAATTTGTGTCAGTCGAATTTAATGTTTGCGTGTGTGTTTTATTATAATAAATAATTTCTATAAAGGTTTTAATTTGTGCGGATAAATTTTATTGTGTATTTATTAAGTTGCAGAGGATTGGGAGTAAATTGGTATGGTTGTATGTATGTATATAATTTTAGTTAAATTATGCGGATGAATTTTAATAAATGGTAGTAGTATATGTATATTTTTAGGAAAATGTTTTGTCGCAATTTTATTTGTATGTAATTAAAAATTTGTGTTGTATATTGTTTAAATTATTTATATATATAAATTATTTTTCTAGAAGGTGCAAGGCAGTTTAGTGACGGACGTGATGTATGGATATGAATGTGAAACTTGGATAACTGGATGTAATATATATGTGTATGTATATATGTACATATATGTACGCCAGCGGATCACAGTGGACAGTGGTAGGGGGCCAAATTGGCAAAGCACTTTTGCACTTTAGAAAAAGAAGAAGTTCACTGCGGCTGGCTTATGTCTATGTACATACACACATATATTATTTATCACTTTTCACTTTTCACTGGAATCGGAGGGAAAGAAAAACGCCGTCGGAAAACGAATATGGCGACCACGGACGAATGGACTTTGGACGTAGTCGTACTTATCTTTGGAAAAATCCGCAAAGAGGGGCGCTGGTGGATCCAAAATAATCCGGCTCGAAGGACCATGAAATGGAGTGGGCGGAGTCCCAAAGAATGCTTTGCCTTTTTGGGGTTGTAGGCGGTCGTGGCGGTTGGCTTAGCTGCTGCAAAATGCCCAAGTCCCTTGGTCCCAACGAAGAAGAGGCACGGGTGGCGGCGTTTCAAATTCGTCACTTCACTTTTATTGCTTGATGACAACTAACTTAAATTAGCGAGCGCTGCATCGCTGCGGGAGAGGCCCTTCGGAGGCGGAAAGAGGGGGGAGAGCGAGACTGACCGATGAGCGGGAGAGCGGGCGCAAGCACTAGCCTCGCTCAAACGGCGCGAGCACTAGCACCGCAAGAGCAGTGCGAGTCCAAGCACCGCTAGAGCGAGCTTGCTCGCTCCCACACTCGCCGCTCGAACTAAAGCGCCCTTCTGGCGCGAACACCAAGATTGTTGTTGTTGTTGCTTGCGTTTCCCTCTATGTCTATGTACGTATGGCTTTAGTTTGAGAAGAGAAACGTTTAGCTCCTGCTGCTGCTGCTGCTGACGACTGAGCGTTGGCTCTGTTAAGTCTCTGTTAATCCACTCACACACACGCACGCCCACTAGAGCTCTTGTACGCTCGTCTCTCTCCACTCTCTCGCTCACTCACTCACTGTTGAGGGAAAAACAAATGGCAAGCCGGCAATGGTGGCCAGCCAAGTGTAAAAGGCAGCTGTTGCGCTAGCGCTCGTCTGCTGATCAAAGTCCAATTCGGACCAGCCCCTAAATTTTTCCTATGCGTGTATGAATTTTGTGCGCATGTATATATATGTAGTTGTGTATAAATGTGTGGCTCTCTAACTCTGCAGCGGGAGGATAGAAACTCGATTGTCTGTTTAATGTCAAGAGTTTTTCAAGCACACACCAGCACACACACACACACACACACACACACACTCGGATCCAATCAAAAATCACGGCACTCACACACAAATATGAACATTGACCATATTTAACAAGAGAAAATATTGTACATTTGGCTGAAAAATTTCCTTGTCGATGCACCGCAAGCATATTGTGTGTATATATTTGTGTGTATATGAGGAACAAATTGGGACAGGCGGTAGGAAAATCAGGCAGAGACAAAACAAGAGTTGCAATAATTTTGTACAAAAATATAAAAGGAAGAGATCTTGGGCTAGCCAGAGGATTGTTGCCTTTTTTTTTATTCACTCACGTGAGCCTTAAACATTTGGCATCTGGGCAGGAATAGAATTTTCTTCAGCGGCGTCCTATATATATATATATGGGGGCCGGCGTCCAAAATGGCGGTTGGGCATCCAGTGGAAAATTTTCTCCTCGTCGTCGTCGTCGTCAGAAAAATTGCCGAAAAATTGTCGTCTATTAATTGATTGCACTCCCGGAACCCGCGATTCGCGTTTAATTGTAGGCCGTAAAAAATTAAAACAATTGTATTTGATTTTTTTTTCGGTAGGGTGGGTTCGAGTTGCCGCCTTGCGGATTGCTTTTATTACTCGGCTCAAGAGGCGAAGTCGGAGTGGCACACACGTCCGCTACGAACGACAATCGGAGAGGCAATGCCGCGTATCGCTCCAAAAGGAGCGATCGCGGATCAAAGCTTTGGTCAGAGAATCTTACATGGTGGGAAATTTAACAGAGGGTGTACAGAGCCTATGTTATGTGCTATGGTGACATTGTGTTCTTGTATGTTGTTCTCTACTCTACTACATTCCTTACTCTACTTTACTTTACAATATGCAAAGGCAAGTCTCGAATGTATACATTTGGATTTTGTGTCACATTTTTGTTTACAATTTGTAAACATTGTTTACATACATATGAGTATAGGATAAATTCAAAACATAGAGATTTTTACAAGAATTGAAGAAAGAAGGAGAAAGAACGACTTTGTTTACATTTGGAATTGAAATTGATTGTAGTTGTAGTTGAAGTGCGTCCTTGTTTGTAGTCTTCTTTCATCTTTGGCTGTTGGTTGTCGTCGTCATCATCATCCATAGGCTGCGTCCCAGATTCTACTGCCAACTTCATTGGGCATTGGTGTGGCATCGGAGAGGTTAATGTTACTGCGTGCTGGCGAAAGATTTGGAAGTGGGTCATCCTTCAGGTGTATGTTGTTGTTCTTCTTCCGCCAGTGCACAAGCAGCACCGATGCCTGGGCTCCTCCGTCCGCCACAACACACTGCTAGGCGCGGAAGCTGGCCTAAGAAAATAGGCCAACCATTACCAGGCCATCTACTTAGCAGAGGTGGGCATTGGACATGCGGGATCCCAGCATTTGGAATTCCTCGAATAAAAATAGTCATTGGGCTATTTCTTGTTTTCGAGTCTATTGTTGTTGTTGGTTGACCCCATTTGGATTTTTAATTTTGGCTCTCTCGACCGCTTATAAAAAACTCTCGCCACTATGGGTAGTGTGGCCGAGAGAAAAAATGACGGGAGTTCTTCTTGTTGTTGTTTTTGTTCATGCTGTTGCTGCAGCTAAATGTTGTTGTAGTTGCTGCAGCTTGGCCAGAAATTGTAATTGTCGATGAAGGAGTTGTAGTTGAGAGATTGAAGACCGGGGAGATGGAAACGCTTAATTTTTGCGATCCCCAATCTACTGCTACCACTGCTAGCTACTACTGCTGTACGAAAGCTGCTGAAAACAGGTTGTCCATTTGGGTTGTAATTGTAGTTGTAGTAGTTGTAGTAGTTGAAGGGCAGTATACATCCTCCATCCATAGTCCATAGAGGAGAGAAGGAGGCCGCAAGCCCGGTCCAATATTTTAGGTATACCCCACTAATCCATGGGGGTAACACCTATCCTCGAATAGCCTGAGTTGTACATTGTCATTTGATACATTTACTATAATCCTCAATCATCATCGTTGTCTTGTACTTTTTGCCTTCTTGTTTCTGGCCAAAGGTGGCCGTCATTTCGTCGAGCCTTGTTTGTCTCCAAGTATTCTTCTTCTACTGCTGCTGCTGCTACTGTTGTTGTTGATTGCATCCATCCATTCTTCTCAGTTGTAAAAAAACATTGTCAGTTCGTCTTGGCCAGATTTTTCAGTGCATCCCAGCAGATGTCATTAGTCCGTTTATCCAATTATTAGCCGTAATGTTGTGTATTTATGCAGCCACGACCTACAACCAGAACCATATCAAATGCTACGATTCCAGGAGGAAGTGTGGTCGGAAACTAATATCTAACTGCCAGTGCCAAAGATACCAACATTAAACGTCAGCATAGTGGCTATCAGGCAGGTGGAATGCTATGGGACGATTAGACGTTTGTTGTTTGGAGGAGGCGCAGGAGGCCATGGAGGGACAAACACGAAGACGGCTTCTTGTTATAGGGCAAAAGTGTGCATTTGTTGTTGTCATCAGAATTGTGTATAGCGGATAGTGGGCGACGACGCATCCATCCAAATTCGTATCCAGATTACTCGTGGCTCAAATCCAGGTGGCCAGACCAGGGCAAAGGAACATCCCCAGAAGTCAAACACCAGAGACTGACCCCCCATGTGAGTCGTCCTGAAGAGGACGCCTCCTATAGCCAGCATGATGCTGACCCTGAGAAGGAACCCTGTACCACCAGCCATGGCCATTTGTTGAGCATGAGAGTAACCACATCTTTGGTTGTATCCGCTATTTTCATTGCATTTTTGTTAGTAGTAGGGGCCAATTTCCATCATTGTCAAAACATGTCTCATCGAGGAGGCGAAGAGGGAGTCGTCTGCTAACGCATTCATCTGGCCATCGTCCATTGTTGTTGTTGTTGTTGTTGATGATCTTGTAGTCACATCGTCAGGATATATTTTGTAGTTCAATAATCTCTAGCCAGTATGGTTGAGCAAGGTCAGCAGTTGGACAGTCCTACTTTCCATTTTCCAGAGTCCCAGTTGCTGTTGTTGTTTGTTGTTGCTGCCATTTCTCGCTCGTGGTCGATCAATCATTATCTCCCAATTGTCCATATATTGGCCGGTGGAAAAGATGGGGAAGAAAATGCAGAAAAAATTCGAGAAAGAAAAATTTATTAGTACTATATTGGCTGAAGTTTTATCACTAATTTGGCAAAAGTCGGGGATACAGTCTGTATGGTTCGGCCATTTGATTTTTCCATTTGGGCAATTTTTATTTAGAGTGCATTCCATGCATTTGTTTGTAGTTGTGTGAGGGTATTTCCAGAATTCATTTGGCGTTGTTGTTTTTTTTTTTCTTTGCCAAACATGTACAATGCAAAATCTCTCTTTTTGTTTATAATCTTGCCTTTCCATTTCAACACTGTCCCTATCCTTTGCCAAATTTTCATCTATTTTGTATTTATATGTGTGTGGATAAATAAATATGTATATATGTATATGAATCAATATTGGTCAATTTGGTCAGCCATGTAGTAATATTCCTAGGACTAGATTGTATGTGTATATTAATTCTCACGTCCTATTTACCATCGTTGTATTATTATTGCACATGTATGTATATATTAATGTCCTATCAGAGGACAGACCAATAAAAATGTTGTTATGCTCTTGTCGGGGCGAGAAATCGTCAATTGTTTATGTTTGTTTGTGTAATTAGCCAAGACATTCATTCTCAGTCTCCTGATTAAGTTGTTCCTCTCAAAGACAATTATTGTAGCCGTGACAAATTGTGTAATTTAAGCATTTTTTGGGATTCTTGTCTGTAGTCATTATATTTATTCTCTATTCTTATGCGTTTGTATATATGAGGGCCCCCATTCTCAACTGTAGTTAAACTGGAGCACTCTGTATTTGGCCATCACCTTTAGGCTGTGGTAGTGATAGCAAGTGTGCAAGACGGATTTAGCATCCATCCGTCTGCCACGACTATCTACCGAGCCCAAAGGGGCCAGAGTGCATCCACTGCATCAATTTTATTCGTCGAGGGGGGAGAATGTTTCACTCACATCCGCAGTAGTTTCCAAATAGAAACGTACCCGAGTGAATTAGACATCATGTTAATGCCTAACCCGGGTGTATTTCCATCGAACTGAGCATATAGCTCAGGTCGTCATGTCATTTGTATTACCAAGAATCCTTTTTCATATCTTTCAAGAATTAGAGAAAATGCTAAATTTTCCACGGTCAAGTGGTGGGAAATTGTCCAATTATTATTGTTACCGTTTTTAAATTTCATTTTTGTCCGGCGAGAGTGAGAAAAACTCCATATTTATTGTATGTACTTGTTCTTATTGTCAATATTGTTATTTTTCCCGTCTCCATACTAGTCAACAGCTGATTGGTCCAGTCAGTGTGAATGCCATATTTTCCCCATCACTAGAGAACCGCATTTAGTATGGTAATGATTTACATACGGCCGTCTAAAAATGGATGGCGGGGGCGATAAATCAGTCATTTGGCGAATTCTAATTTTTGGCGGATCTTTTCCATCTACATCCATCTATTGTTTTAGCGAATTTAATTTTAAATCAGTCATTTGGCGGATCTTTTCATCTACATCCATCTGTTATTTTAGCGAATTTTTTTGGCTAGAAAATAATGCAAACACCCACGCAATAGTATCGCATTACTCAGCCATCGCCATCGCACCCGCAACTCTTATCGATATTCATAAATCGAACTTCCTGCGATCACTACGCGGTCGGCCATTTGCAAATAGTTTTTTCTCCATTGCGGTTGTCGGTCGGTATGTATATGTGCATAGTAATCCCATTGCGGCCGCCACGTGCCAGGATCGGTGAATGGGAAAAACAGACAATAAGAATAGTGACGGAAAGAAAATATTTAATTAAATCGTGTGCGTGCATTGCAGGTGTAATTATTTTGCCATAACAATACATATATGTCTTATATACGGGCAAATAAGGATTCGTCGGGTGTATTTTCTTTTTGTGCAGGTAAGTAATATTAAGTAAATAGGGTGTAAATATATAAAATTATGTGGTCAAATCGGTCGGTCGAGTCGGTCGGTCGGCCATTAGGTGGTGCATTTTAAATTTTTCATTCCATTTGGCTGTGGAAAAATACTCGAAGCGCGTGCCTAGCGGAGTCCCCTTTTTTTTTTTTTTTTTTTATACCGTATGCATTGTCCCTTCTTTTTCGCTCTTGTGGTCCATCTATTCTTCATTCGGTATTGAGTTCAAGCTCGGAATTGGGAGACGAAAGAAGAGTTGTATGCTGCGCATTGGGAGTTCTTATCTATAAATTTCGCATACATATATATTTTTCAACGGTTTTTTTCTCTTCATTTCTATCCCCGAGCAGAAGGTCTGTGACGTGCATACCTGCATACAAGCACATGTATGTGCGAGGGCGCGATCACTGCGCACGGCTCGACACCACGTGCAAGTGCAAAAAAAAAAAACAACAACACGGCATTGGCCAGCGGCCATACATGGCAGGAGGAGGAGGAGGAGGAGGAGGCAAAGCAAGGAATCGGAACAAAATGTGTGCGTATACAATTCGCTTGCTCGCTCGCTCGCTCACACGCACGCGCTCCCCAAGCACCAGTGCCTACAAATCAGTGTAACTTGTGTCGTTTTTATTTTGTTTTTATTTTTGTGTTTGATCATTGGGTTATACTAATTCAGTTTTATGTCTCAAACACGTACAGCGGCAACGGGGAGAGGAGAGGGAGGAACATCAACAACAACAGCATCATCGCTGTCGCCGATTAGGTTCCGCTCTCAAACATCCGCAAATTTTCATCGACTCGACCAATTAAATACTCTGCACAAACAATTACTTAAACTACAATACTACATCGGCTGCTGCTGCTACTGTTGCCACTACATGATTGTCAAATTGGATTATAAGGAGAAAATAGAGGGAGAGAGTGCGAACCTAATGCAAATCGGGGTGAGTGTCCATTTATATTGTCATTATTATTATTTCTATTGCTTGCTATTGTTTTCCTAGTACTTTTTCATTAGGCATTAGGCATTAGGCTTTTGTTTTTAAATAAACAATTCATGTAGGCAGTTTTTAGCGTTTTTTTTTTTTTTTTTTTTTAAAAAGTACATTTAACAAGAATAAACAAATATTAGACAATAGAAAAACAAAAAATAAACAAATAATAGACAAAAACAACACCACCATTCATTCCGATTTTAACAAACATTTTAAAAACATTTAAAAATAGTAACCGTTCGTCTGTTGTAATTTTAATGAAACTCGATTACTATTCCCCAAAGGCAAACAGGTGTATATATTCCAAAATACAAAATTCAAAGGCCAATGGGTGTTTTTATATCCGTCAATCTGTCTGTTTTCATGGTCCGACTATCTACTCTAAGTCCCTACAAATATAGTAATAGTTTTTAAGCTATTATTACTACTCCTAATCCAATATGCAGCCAGCCAGTATTGAGCTATATTTATATATATTAAGAGGTGTATTTATTTTGGGTGGGAAATTAAGAAAATCATTTGGAATTTCAAGTCTGGGTTTATGTAAGGACTTTTCTCATTTGTCGATATACGTCCACTTCTCGCATTATCTGCCATTGTCATTCGGTATCGTTGGTTGAATTTATCTGTAGACTGTGTCAATAATTATCGGTTGTGATAGGCTATCGTCGCCTACAGAATTCTGCGAGCTAGAGCTGGAGATATAGCCAGAAAGTGTTTTTGCATTCGGCGTTTTACTACGCTTCACACTCACTGCCACATCATTGGCATCCGTGGATTTGGTTTTCTTGACCCTTTTTGTATTTTCTGCTTCTTTTGTCCGTTTTTCAATTCCTCCAACAATCCCTGAGCTTTCTTTCTGCTGACTTCTCGTCCTCTTGGCTGATCTCGGACCTATAGGAATGGGCCTGATTTTTCCCAAGTAGTCGACTAGCGGCTTTTTCCTGTCATTTACATTAGGCTTTTCTTTGTTGGGTCCTAGTTTATTGTTCACTCTCCCAGTTTCTTGGCCGTAATTTGTAGCTCGGCTACCTTTAGATTGTGTGTACTGCCTATCTAATTTTGTAAACTGTTGTCTGTCCAGTCTGTGTTTATTTTGATTGTGATTATTGCTAGTTCCAGGTTTAGATTTGTCGTCTCTTGTGCGGATGTGATATTTTCTCGAGTCAGGAGACCTACGTCGATTGTACTTTTGTGAATTTTCCATTTGGTTTATATTTATACGGTCCTTTCTCTGTCTTTTCATCATCCGCCTGCGAGCCTCTTTGTAGGCTGGGCATCCCTTGAACCTAGATATATGCTCACCCCCACAATTGGCACAGCGGCCGGGCAGATTTGGAGGCTTTGTGCAGTTCCTAGAGTAATGGTTACCCGAGCATTTGTAGCATGTGACCTCGTTTCTACATTTTATCTGCGTGTGCAGATAGCCCTGGCATTTGAAACACGGCTTTGGGTCGGGAATGGCTGGGAGGAGGTGAATTGTTGCTATTTGCCCAGAGATTGTCTTCTCCTCTAGCAGCTTTATGCAGCTAAACTTGTGCAAAGGGTCAATGTCCAGTTCAAAGGTGCCCAAGGGTTCCTTCGTCCGAAAGTGTTGCATTTGCCTTATGGCCCTGTATTTGACCCTGTATATATCCAGCTGCCTTCTGACCTCATCCAGCGTTGTAGAAGGCATAATGTCTAAAATCCTCACTCTGAGCGAGGGCCTGTTCTCAGAGTCCTCATATAATTCAGATGCCCCTGAATTCTGAGACCTAACCATCGGGGGATGAAAGATTTTCACTCCCATTTCCAGCAGCATCTTCTTGGCCGCATCGAGTGTGGTGGAGTTGACAAAAATAAATCTCACAGTGCCATTCCCTTTTTGCGTTAATGCCCTGTATTTACCTTCTCCAACTAGGGGATGTTGGGAGGGGCTTCAGCAATTGTTTGGCATTTTATTTCTTTCATATTTAGGATGAGGGTGAGGGAGGGAATATAGTTCTTGAAGTTGGTTGTCTGAGTGGAGCTACCAGTGCTAGAGTCAGTTGAGGAGCTAGAGCTAATACTGCCTGTGTATTTGCTCTCAATTTTTTAAGTTTTAGCCTTTCCTCATTTAATTTCTCCATTCGGCGTGCTTCTCGGCGGCAGCCGCAAGTGGATGGCTCCTGAGAAACCTAACATTTGGCCTAATTGGAAGTTTCGTCACGCTGTTGTCAGTCTGTTGTTCTGGTTCTGGGTTTCGCATTGTCTTGCCATTTTCCTCAGGCAGTGCAGGCATTTTAGCTTTAGCAGCAATAGTAGTGTCTGTTTTTGTATTTTCATTTGGAGTTGGCAGTAGGGAATAAACGGATCCCACTGAATCGTCACTATTGCTGCTAATACTGATGACACTGCATCTTTGATCTGGAGTTGGCGGATCTAAACTGCCAGGGATGTTGGAAGCTGGAACTATACGCCGCATCAAGTTACCGCCCACAAAATGGACCCATCTAGCAGCTCGCTATCACTGGAAACACCCCAGAGCTTTGGTTCATGATGCTCATTTGGACTTAAGGAGAGGGATATGCTTGGATTTGTTGCGGCCACCGGAGTACCATTCACCTTGGGATGCAGATATGCAAGCATTGTTGTTGTTGTTGTTGTTGTTGGAGCCATTGGTTGGCTCGGTCATCTGGCTTTTTTGCTTGTTTATCTGAGTGTTACTGGGCTTGGTCTTGTTTTTCTTGACAGTCTTCTTGTGTATTACCCGTTTAACGGCCATATTGGATGCAATACCAAGGCAGGAACAAATTAAGTCAGGGAGGAGTCGAGGAATT